>LOEQ01013407.1:18628-35713 GCA_001685075.1 Bramus lutescens | reverse complement strand
TTTATTTATTTATTTATTTTAATTTTTTATGTGGGTGCTGGGGAACTAAACTCAGTTCTTCATACTTGGGAAGTGAACCCTATCAGCTGCACCATTTCCCTAGTACCTTGTTTAATATCTAAGTCATTTGTACTTCCATATTACAGACTATCCTCTTTCTGGAGATGTGAAAAATTCTCTAATCCTTTGAAAATGATGATGTGGCTTTACACATCTCAGGAAAAGATCAAAAGAGCTATAATAATTTCCCCAAATCAACGAGAGACAGGCATAGATGACAGTTAAATTGGAGGGGTTTACTGAAAGAAAGAATTGTCCAAGGAATTTCCAACTTTAGGCAAAGAGAAAAACCAGAAGCAAAAATAAAAAGAGATAGATCCCAAAGGTGCAGAAGAGCTTGGCATCTATGATTTCTCTGTAGTATTTTATAGATACAGTCACCATGGTAGTTTGGATACTTTTTCTTTATTTCTTTTCCTTTCCATGCTCAATCTGATGATCAATCTGATTATACAGGGTTTGAAGAGTTGTATAAATGCAGTTATAATAAGGGGAAATATCATACTTCAATCTTTAAGCAAATAGAAAAACTATCAGTCACAAAAACTTAGGAAATGTACAAAATGCTTTATAAAAAAAATAGCAGTCCCCTTGAATTTCTGTGATACTTAGAAAGATGTCCTTTTTACAGGGTTGAAGGACTTTGGGGTAAAGAATAAAATGTTAAATNGAGTTGTATAAATGCAGTTATAATAAGGGGAAATATCATACTTCAATCTTTAAGTAAATAGAAAAACTATCAGTCACAAAAACTTAGGAAATGTGCAAAATGCTTTATAAAAAAATAGCAGTCCCCTTGAATTTCTGTGATACTTAGAACGATGTCCTTTTTACAGGGTTGAAGGACTTTGGGGTAAAGAATAAAATGTTAAATACTTTAAAACTTTGAGAATTCAGAACTGGAGGGAGAATATACATAGCTGTAAATGCTAAGACAGAATGACTCAGGAGGAGGCAAATTACAATTAGTTATTAATCATGTGAGAGGATAAGTAGGTAATTCAAACGTTTCCTTTGAGTGGTTTGTAATCTTTAAATTAAAAGAATAGCCACAGCTGATTTTAGCAGGATTCTTCCTAAGCACTGAAAGAATAAACTCGATTATTTGATAGAATGTTCCTTTCTATAGCAAACAAATCTGAGATGCTCAGATGCATGTGAATTATCTTTATTCACTTATAAATTATAAAATACTATATTTCTTCCATGATACATATGATATGCTGATGACAACTCCATGGATACATTAGGCCTCTCAGTGCATTTTATTCCTTCAGAAGAATTGCAGACAAGAGATAGTGTAGATAAGGAAATAAAAGGTCCTCCTCACTAAAACCAGGAAACCAAAGTGTAATGTAGAAATGCCATTAGCAGTTTATCATAGAAGCCCAGATTTGAGTTATAATCATTGACTTTGCTCTGGGAGTGTGACATATTTATCATATATATCTCTAGCACCTGATAGTTAGATCTTCAAGAGGAACTCACCTTTATTGGATACATATTATATATTAGAAAATGTTTTCTCCCTATATATTTCACTGAACTCCAGAAACAGTTTGTCAAAAGTTGTCACAAGTGTGATTGCTTATGCAAGGAAACTGAGGCATACCAAGCTGAAGCAAAGGGGCGAAAGATCATAATGTGTATATGAAGAATCTCAACTAAACCTGAGGCCATTGACCATTAGAGCACACACTTTCCAATGCAACACTATGCTGTGCTGTTTTCTGAGGTATCATGGGACACTTCTGACATGGCAGGTGTTAATAAATGCTTGTCTCCATTCTGAGGAATCAGCCCATCTTTATTCAAGAGCCTGAATTCCAAGGAAGTAAAAGTGAAACAAAGGGCAATCAAAATCAAGCTGTGAGCGTGAATAAGATGGCAATGATAAATAATGTACATGATAATGTTGATAGACGCTCAATGGGAGGTGATACCACTGAAGCATGGGATTCAAGATACTTCTCAAAGAAGAGGAACTTTGGCTTTAAAATACGCGGTTCCCAACTAAAATTTTCACCTCTTGTTCTCTCTTCCCTGGATGTATGTGTAACCCCCATATATAATTTTTTTCCTTTAGAAAAAATTATTATACAGTGTTTCAGTGTTACATGCTGTAAAGTGTCGAAGCGCACATTTATCCTGTAGCAACTGCACGGCAGCATCACACTACAGTTGTCTTTTTTTTTCAGGAATAAAGTTTAGCACACACATTTGCAGGTGATTTCATTTTTCCTGAAGACTACCTGGGCAGCATTCAGCTTCTCCCAACGAATATGTCCTCTGGGGAAATGTTCCTATCTAGGTCCTTAAGATATTTTCAAGACTGGCAGCCTGCTCTCCTGAATAAGGATCTCATTCAGGCACACTTGACCTTGAGAAGCACCTGGGCGTGCTAAAGACTGAGATTTAAGACTTCCCAAAGCCAGAATCAATCTATTGCTACCTGCAGAATTGCCTATCATTCTGATCCCGCAGCAAAGAAGCAGATGCAACTTTTGACTTGGCTGATTCAGTGACCAGGGCCCCTGAAGATTGGTTTGGATGAGAGGGACATTAACTCACACCCTTTCAGTTGGCATCTATTAATGTAAAGTGAATCGTGTCAAATTGTTGGGAAGCAGGGTTCACTCAAATGCTGCTTTTTACTGTTTATTGTCTCTTGAGAATGCATTTGCTTGATTTTCAGACCATTTCTTTGGTATTTCTTCTTTCTCATTTATATCTTCAATATTTTATGTATTGTTTCTGGTAATAGATTTTCAAACCACTGACTATTAAGGCATCTAAAATCTAATATTTAGTTATTGTGTATATGATTTTATATAATTTAGTATTTCTATAACAATATTATGAGCTATATAACATTTGTATTTTTCAAATGTACAAAACTGAGTTTTGAATCATGGAAGAAATACTCTATGACTACATATAATCAAAAGGAGAATTTATTATAATCTATGTTTACACTCATATTGTCTCAAAGTTACAATTTTCCTTCTTCATTTTTATTTTGGAAAACTATAACCAGAGATGAATTGTCTGTTTTTTTTGTCAATTTCATCCTCTCATCATCAGTCACTCAGCTAATATTTGGTAAATTTCCAAGACACTAATACAAAGTTTGCTTGCTCTTTAGTTTGTGAAAGCTGATGCTTAATGTGAAATATCAATTCTTATCATCATTAGCATGTATGAATTCAAACTGTGTAGCATTTTACTTATTGATCCAAACCAGTAATTCCCTTCTCAGTCTTAAACAGTTGGTCCACATCATGAAGATGTCTACCCTTGTCTAAAAAAGTAAATTTTATATGATGTTACTCTGTTACTCTTTTTTCTCTTTTTTTCTTTGTGATCTTTTTGAGCTTTGGGGATTATTAGGATTCAAGCATATTGCTGACCCCTGTCACCTGAAAGGATTAACCCAGGCAGTACCCTGGCCAGTCCAGTGTCCTATGGTTAATATGTCACTATGTAGTCTTTCTGTGTGAAGATCCCTTTAAGAGACAAGCTCTGCCCACTCATGATCTCTCTTTTCTCACTGCTCTTCTGAAGAGGCAGGCTGGTCCTCTTCCTCTTTTTCTCTTCCCTCCCCACACCCTTAATCCCAAACAAACTCCCACATAATGTCTGCCTGCACAGCATGTCTGTCCTTCACCGGTCATTGGCTCTCATCTGCCGCATGGCCCCTTGGCTCACCAAGGTCCCTCTCCTGCCATTTTGCAACAAAGACTTCCCTTAGCTTAGCTTCTTATACTTCCATAATATTTGGACTGGAACTCTAAATAAAAACTTTTATTCTCAGATAAGGAAATGCTTCACAAGGAATAGTTTAACCTCTTTCATGAATATGGATAATGAAAATAAATTATCTATCTTTTAAAGACCAATAAGAAAGTTTCATATTTCAAAGGTCTTATTCAGGAAGCAAAAAGCTCCATGTTTTGAACACCACATTTTTTCTTTATTGCAATAGCTTTATAGTACCCTATTTGAAGGTTAGAGTTCTGTGTGTCTTTTATGTCATCATGCTCTAAATTGTTTGTACTCAGAAACTCTGCTTCATCTGTGCTTAAAAGTGAGCCAATGAAGAGACATCCAATAAGACAGTTGGCCCATGTCCTTTCAAACATGTGCATTAATCTCCTCATAACAGACATACTGATGCACTCAATCAGACATGGTCCCTGGTGTCTGTCACAGAGTTTAGAACCTTCACGTTTTGTTTGAAAGGTGACAGAAAGAGGGAAACAAGGACAGAATGACTGACATGATGGAAATAACTTTAGGGAAAGGTATTGATGACAGCCACATATGTCAGCTACTCTACTCAATCTTCGAACTAGAAGCCACAGCAAAGGAAGTGAATTAAACTTTCCTTAATGTTGGTTTCTCTTGACCAAATGAAAGGAAACTGAAGCCATCAGACTCTAGAGAATCATCATTTTGGAGTTGCTATTTGTGTAACATCTTTTCCTTGAGCAACTTAAGAACTGGGTTGCTTCTGTTGTTGTACTTAAAAGTTCCTTCTTGCTTATCCATGCTGACACTTCTGTTCTTTCCATTCTCTGTGCATCCAGTGGTGATAAATGACGTGCTTTCTTTTTGTGTGGATTTTTGTTGGTTATAAGATAATAACCAGAATCTGAAACTCTGGGTGTACTTTCCCCCTCCAAGTTCCAATGCAGAGATCAAATGGGAGAAAGTGTTGGCCTCATATAATGTGATGGTTAACATTGATTTTCAATTTGCTTAGGTTGAGAAGTCCACAGAAGATTAATAAAGCATACATTGGAGGATGAGAGTAGGTCCCAAAATGTTTAATTAAGAAAGAAAACCCTATGGAGCCCAACCTATGGAATAAAAATGGAAAAAAAGGAGAAATTCTCTTCTCCCTCTCTCTACTTCCTGGCTCTCATATGAGCTCCTCTCTACCTTCATTATTCCTTTCCACAATAGGCAGGAACCTCTGAATCTGTGAGCCACACTTCCATAATTCCACCTAATGTTCCTTTTAGTTGTGTTTTCGTGGTGGTGAACTTGACACACATAGCCACTAAAAGGAGATTATTATTCTAGTTATCTAGACAACTTTTGTATACTAAAATATTACTGTGATTATATGTTTTTTCACTATAAGGCACCTATATTAGAAATAAGATTTGTTGACGACTAATTTTTCAGAAAGTGTTCAACCAGAAAGCTATATATTAATACTTGCTTCATTTAGTAGCTTTTACCACTTGCTTGAAAGCCAAGACTCATTGCCACGCTAGAGGTGTCATTGTAAACTATATATCCCCCAAAGGACACTTTGTAAATGAGACCCAGCTTACTTTAACAGAGGTGAATAAATAAACCAGATGAACTCAGCTGATACCATGAGCTCCAACTTGAGAGTTGTTGAGTCTCAAAGTAGGTCTGCTAGAAAGCATGAGGCCAAGTTGTTGTACAGGTCTTTAAACAATTAAACAAGATGCCTAAGGCCTCTTTAGTGAAAGGGGGAAAAAAGAGCAACATCAAGTCTTTGGACTTTGATCAGAGAATCTTAATGAGACACACATTGATTTTGTTTATGAGCAGTCATGAGAGCCTAAACTATGCTTAAGTAGAGTTGATGGGAAGTGATAAATAAGTCACCTATTGAATTGAAAAAGGAAAAGACTGTATGCTTGGGAAAGGTGTTGAAACATTAATTATCAAGGGTACGAGAAGACAAGGAGCCATAGTGTTAAGGCCAATCTCATCTTCTCATTCTTGACAGTCAACATTTAATATTTAATACAAGTTTTAGCCAAAATGAATGTAGTCTCCTTTTCTATAAGTTCTTGCCCTTTGGAACTCTTATGGTATTCAAAATTTAAAATGGGGACTTGAATTTTGAAAACAAGTAGAATTTTGAAGGCTTCTGCACACATCTTAATTTGCAGAAAAATTAGTATGGTTAACTGCTTTCTAATTTTAACGGTTTATCCGGTGTAACTAAAGAATCACTTTTAAGTAAGTGCTTGCAAAAAACAAAACAGTGGTCACAAATAATTGTAATATTTCTTTCTTTTGTTTTCTTCCTTGCTTCTTTCCTCTTTCTTCCCTTTCTTCCTTTCATTCTTTCTTTGTGTCATGTTTTGTGAGACACGATCTGCCTATATAGCATTGGTTGACCTGGAACTTGCAATACATACCACACTGGTGTTGAACTCACAGATATCCTCCTGCTTCTTCCTCCAGTGGATGCTGGGATTAAAAGCACATGCTACCATTCCTGACCCAAATATGAACAATATAGTTTCATATTATAGAAATAAGAATAGCACCGTGGAATATCAGTATGATAGCCAAAAGACCCTAATGTATATGTTTACACTTTGTACTAGTCTTTCTTGAGGCCCTTTTAAGGGGTGGTTAAGGCCGTAGGGTGTTAATATTCATGGCATGACCAGAAGTTGACGACAGTCTTTTTTTCTTTCAATCGTGGCAGTATTCAAAATGCTAATGAAACTTGAAAATGATGCCACTGAAAAGTTACGTATGTACGTGCATACGGAACTTCATATAATTTAAGCTCTACTAACGGACTCAACTAGATACTCTAGGACAGATGCTGAAAAGCAAAGGACTGGTGAGAGGTACGGCGTGTGAGCAGCAATCTGTAAGTACCTGGGAGAAGAAGAAAAGCAGGTCCATCTCAGGAAAAGAAGTGCCCAGAGAGGAATGATGGACGGAGCCAGCTTAGATCATTGTGCATTCCAAAAAGGGCTCATTACAGGTCTTGAGGAGGTCTCGGATTAAATAATTGGCTGCAGAAAGCCATAATTTTCTAATAATAGTACCGTAGTATATCCTGTCTTGTTCAATTAATTTTGGCTTAGAGAAGCTCTTTGGGCATAGAGGCTTTATGAGAACATCTTAGGAAAATGGAAGAGGGCGGATTTTGGTAATTAATCTTCCTACTGCAGATGATATGAGAGTCATACTCCCATTATACTCTTACTACTGGACCCCAGGGTGAAAATTAGGGTTTTTAAAGAAAAGTAAAAGTAATGATTATAAGAATAATTTTTAGGAATTAATTATCAGTCTATATATTTAAGTTAATCTGCAGCTAGTGAGTTAAAATGGATTCCAATATCAAATCAAAACTTAACTCAATTTCAAATATACTACAGACCAATCAAGGATTGTTATCAGATGTTTTTTAAAATTAACTGTGAACTTGGTATAGTGCTGAACAACTTATACCACAGTTCAATGTATGTTGTTATTATATATGATTACATATTTTAGAAAATGAAGTAACTTTAGCATTTAAATAACAAGAATGTAACTTTCAGTGCTCTTTTAAAAAATCTACTCTATGATATTTATCTTGACATATAAGTCTATATAAGGCTCGTAGTTTCAATTAACCAATCTTCATGGGAGTGTATAATTTCTAGTGAATGATAAATGGGAAGTAGGCAGGAAGTACATCTCTTGCTTTTTATGCAAAAGTCTTCTTACTTTGACTACGGTGGGTCATCATTAATCCTTCCCATTTCCATTTCTTGAACGAATGGAAATCAGAGTATAGAACTAAAGCAGGATAAATATTCTCAAAATCTTGAAAGAGACTAAGGCAATAAAATTGTTGAATTCAAAACCATATGCACATGCATTAAAGTTAACTCTGCACACATGAGAAATCTACACATGCTAATTTATAAATTTTTCTACAACAGAAACATTTGTATTAGTTAAAAGGAAAAGACTCCTATCAAGTTTTTTAATCTAATGGATTATATGAAACTGACTATGGATAGGTAACAGTCAAAATGCAGATTGATAATTTCCAACTGATACTTTTATAGTACACCATTGCATATAACTTTCAAAGAAAATCACCAATGAGGAGGTGAAAAGATTTTAAGAGCCAGGAGACCAAGACACCTGCAACGTGATAGTGTCCTTGAAATCTCAACAATATATTTATCTGATGAGATTGATTGGTTGTTTCAATAATGAAGAGTTCTTGAGATACTACTATGCACTAGATTTCACCCAAGTGTTAAGCATCTAAAGACGAAACACAGCCACCAATTTCAAAGATGTAACAAAAAAAGCTGTATAATGACTATTCAGTTCACTGGTCTCTTCCCAAATTAATGGGGGAAAGAGCTGTTGAGAAAGGTTATGTGACACAGGTTATTAATAATTTAACATGCAAATAAGAGAGCTTTCAATAAACTTAATAGAATTTAGTCATAGTCATTCAGATTTTTTACTTTTGTATCAGATTTTTTGATTCTTGGCTAAATTTTATTTTATTTTTTTAATTTACTTTTGTTTACAGTTTGGCATATATATATATTACATATATATCACATATATATCTAATGATTATATTCACCTCTGTTACCTTCTGTTATCCTTTTCCTTTATCTTTGAACCTTGAACTACATTTTAATCCAACATAATACTACATTATGGAAAAGCCTGTGAGTGCATCTGCTGAAGAATGTTGTGCTTGTAGGCCTAAAACCAGCGTTATGCCTTGAGGAATGTTTTATTTTAATTTTGATACAGACTTTCTCAGTGCATAATAGTCTCACTTAAGGTCCTTGCTCACTTGATTACAGTCTGAAAAATGTGCAGCTATGTTACTGTGTGTAGTGGAGAGTTTTCCGGATATCATTCTTTTTATTTTGTGTTTCCTTGGCTACTATGACCTTTTATACCTTGATCCATTTGACACGCTGGCTAATTTAGCATGAAACAATAGGGAGCAAGAGAAACCCATCTTCTTTCAATTGGGGGAAGACAGAAACCTGGTGGAAGAAGTTAAACAAATGTGAATCTTTGACCTTCTACTTAATCAGGGCTTCAGCTCAGTAAGCTCAATGCAGGTGATGCTGTTAACATACCTTACATGTCGGCAGATGACTGGTAGGGAATACATCCTGCCAGACCGACAAGGGATCAGAAAGAAACATAGTTGCTGCATGTCCAATTGTTCTTAAAGAGCATACTTCTGTAGCTGCTGGTATTACCCTGAACTTCTCAGAGTACTTAGAAGAGAACCTTTTGAATGTTGTACTCATTAGTTTGTCCCACGTTCTATTTTAGAGTAGTGTTCTGAGACTACCTCAAAGTCTTATGTGCTGATATCATAGACTGGTAATGAATAAGGATACTGTTTGTGCTAATTTTTGCAGCTGTGAAATGTTAGCTGCAAGGGCACTTTCAGTAAACAACTCCACTTGAATCCTGTAAAATTCAAAGTGGAAATTAGAATTTAAAGAAACGAGGCTTGCTGTGTACCTTTCCTCTTGTCTAAATAGAGGGAAAAGAAAATGTAAGCTGAGATGGGATTCTTTTTACACGTTGCAGAGTGTAGGCTGCAACAACTGATCTTACAGTTTATATACTGGTTTTTCAATTTTAAGCCAAACTTAGATTCTTTTGTCGCTATCACTCTCATGGCTGTTATATTAACGTATAAATAGGACCAAAAATTTTATTGTAAGTTTTACCTTGTCTGTCATGAAACTTGCATACAACCTGAAGTCATGTAAGTATTTGGCTTTTCAATTTAGACTTAAGGAGGCAAGGCTGAAAGAGCAAGGGGTAAGAATACTGACTTCACTTGTAATTACTTCTTGAATACAAGACATTCTCTTCACTTACTTTACAAGATGAGGTTAAAGTTATATGACTTTCAGTTTTAACATTGTGACTTTAATGTGAAAGCAAGCCATTTAAAGGTGAAACTAATCATAATAATGAGCAAACGAGAATGGTCAATGCTGAATTTTACTGATTACTCTCATAATATTGTTCAAGTAAGGTGCCATTCAGTTGTTGAGAGGTGTTTTCAACTTTCTCATACAGTTGGGATGGTAAATGATAAGAATAAATTTATGAAAGATCAGAGAGACACTGTATATTAGAGATATACAATTATCACTGGCATGTTAGTTGCAGAAAGAGACTAACCATAAAAATGTACATGACTATTTTAACAACAAATTACACCTGATGTGATTCTCTCCTCAGCATATACAGGAAGTTTGTAATTCATCCTTTATTCTCAGGATTGTAGACATGAGTTGATAACAATGACCCTGTGTATGACATCTCCCAGAAGTTTCTGCTAGGTGCTTTAAATGAGGAAATGTTCTTCTCTTCTTATGAGCTCAGGAAATTACCTGATGAACTCTGTGTTAAATGTAACTGGTTACAATGAAGATAAAAGATTTTTTGCATACTTTCTAATGTAGGGTGTGAATTGAACCATGTCTGTCACCTTTAATTAGGTTTTCTATATAAAACATCATGTGTCAGGATACATTATGTGTCATGCTTCACTGTAATAAATTTCATAACTGCCCCGATATTGCTGCCTAATTTAGAATTTAAATAAATTATTATCTATTTAAGAATTTAGTATATTTAAGAACAGTAAATATTTTTGTACAGGAAAAATTGACAGTAATCAACTTTTAGTCAGGCAGAACTAGGTACCTAAAATGAGGTTGGATGGAGGAATGTATATGTTAGGAGCTGGAGCATGTCAACATAATCTGACAAAGGCTGCAGAAGGATATGTACAGAAACTATGTGCTGCACAGAAAATAATGCTTTGGTTCCAGAAGATTAATATTAAACAATATGAGATAACTAAGGCATAAAATTTAAGGGAAACACAGACGTAATTACTCCAAGTACAGTAGGTGTTAGTTGTTTTGTGGCTGAGTTCTAGACTTAGTGATGTGACAAGAAATGACATGTATCATTAGAAGACACCATTTTCATCTTCCCTTTGCATTTATTCTTGTTTAGCATCATATGACTCTTTGAAATAAGGGTGACTTACAGTGAAACTTCGGAAGGTGGGTTGAAGCTTGGAAAGCTTCTATTAATTTGTACCACTGGACTGACATAGAGGAGATTGCTTGTCTGTTGACTTGAACCATAATTTTACCTTAACAGTTGATCTATTCACTAGTAAACATAATTTGTCCCTAATTAATAAATCATCAAAATGATGTATAAATTCGGTAAGTTACTCATTAACTGTTTATGATATCCTAAATACTTTTGAGGATTTGACAGTTCTGGAAATTTCCTTCTTACAAATTTTTTATATTCAGCAAACATGTCCTGAACTGCAGGAAACATGCACATGAATGCTACAGATATCCATTCTAGTTAATATTCAAATTGAGGATTGGAAGCAATGACCACTAAAATTCCTGTGGGAAGGCCAACTGGAATAAACAATTTCAAAAAGAGTGTTGGAGATTTTTGTTACTTTGAAAGATGCATATCTGGGCTACCCATGCTCCAAGAATATTCTTTATTATGGAAAACACTTGGCGACTGGTGATATAGTTGGAAGAGCTGCAACCACTGTGCTCAGAATCTAGAGCTATTAGAAGAGCATGTTGTAATCTACTCCCTCACACAGTAATATATTACGAATAGGGTTTAGGAGAAGCACCTCTTCTAGTGGCAAGAAAGAGTCTCATGAAAGTGTAATAAAAGCCTGTGTGTTGATAGAACAGCTAAAGTTGGCATCAAAAGAGTCTGGAATTCCATATAAACCCAAGCAGAACTTGTAGAGTTTAAAAAAAAACGTGTAGAGTTTAAAAAGTGAAATGCCAAATATAGTGCTATTTAGAAATTAAATATATATTCATTGCCCTTGTAATACATCATTAAGACACTTAGTTTTTCTCTTTCTCTATTTGGTTCAATTTTAATCTCACTTCCCCCTCTTCTACTATCCTAATATTTTAGCCTAGCATGATGCAAATAAACATTTGACCCATTCGCTCATTTGGCATCACATATTCTGGATGAATCCTTATAGTGAATCCAAGTTAAAGAAGTTCAGAGATGTCTCTCAGTAAAATATATCAGTAGGGAAACTTCCAAAGTGTAGTACTTTGTGTGGATGAAGCTGATATAATTAGGTACAGTCTCATGGGGAATCAAGGGAAAATTGTAGTGGATGCCAATTTCTATTTTCTAAATACTGTCTTGTTGGCAAATTTCAGCTAACTATTGTTGAAAAATAGCCTAAACTATTATTAAAGAGTAGACATTAGTTATTGTGAACAGGAAATCTTTCAGCATCTGTAAATAGGAGAAGCTATGGTCGGTGGTAAAATGAGTTTTGAAATGTACATATCTCATGTAACTATTGGAATTAATGCACTGACTAGCTTAAAATCATAATATATATAAAAGTATATTTCTATATACACACATCCATATACAAGTGCAAAAAACCATATATGTTGCTTTTCACATAACCATACAATCAAAATTTACTTTGCAAGTATATATGATCATTCAATGAAATTTTCCACTTTTTCCTGAGAAATTGCAATATCGAGCAGAAAGATTTCTGTTACCTTTTCAGCAGTTTTAGGTTATCCAATGTAAGGGTGTTTGAAGCAACAATGATTAGATTCAATAAGATTTTAATGTATTGGACTTTTAATATTGATTTGATTTTGTATTTGAAATCATGATATATGTTTGTACCTGATTTCCATAACTGGGTTTGACACCTCTGTTGGAGTGCTTGAAAAATAGAAAGGAATATCTTACATAAAATATGACAGCATGGCTTGGCCAGATGGAGGCTTTCTAGACTTAAATGATATGGCATCTGAAGAACTGGTAACTATAAAAATCAATATGTACACTAACTCAATAAGTCAATGTGACTTTTTAAAAGTGAGCCATTCTGATTCTATAAAATACCCTTCTGTGTTCATTCAGGATAAATTCTGGGCCATTCTCTGATACACAATGAGCCTACTTATCATTCTACATCAACACAAACAAGAGACAATATGAAAGGAATTACCGTGGTGACAAAGATCATCATGACTAAAGAAAAAAATATAGATTGTAAATATATATTTGAGAACTTGTTAAAATGCACAGGAGAAGCTTTTTTTTCTCAATAGTTGTCCCATTTCTCTATTTGGCTGAGAAAATTTAAAGTTTATGATCACAGATGAACAAACTTTCCTTCTAGTCCTTGAACTATTCCTTTGGAACCTTTTCTATTTACATTGTTTGAGCTTAGTTTCAATTTCTGTATCTTTAAGACATACTAAATAATGAAGTAATCGGCTGCCATATTTGTATAATGTATAATAGGAAACAGTTCTTAATATGGGACTTCAAATAGCTGCAAAATATAAGTATACTGAGTTTGAAGGAAGTTTGGGGGTTGGAAGGGCTGCAGTGCTCTGCATTATTAATTGATAGACAGCAGTGTACTCAAATAAGAAGTCTTCAAACAGAGGGGAATAAAGGGTTTCTGTTAGTTGGTTTTTTTGAGTAATTATATCTTAAAAATAATTAAACTTCCCTCTTAGATTTGTGTCTAGAAGTTCTTTCTGGCTGACTAATATCAATGAAATCACCATATTCCTTAGTAAATGTCTATATGGTCAACAATTATAGCCTAACATATGTTTGAATAATCATGAGCATTTATTTAATGTGTAAATTTCTTTAGCCATATTATTGTGAATGGAGATATATAACTTGTATTTTAAAATGTTTCTATTAATTCTTTGAGAAATTTATGTGTTGTGTATTGATCATATTCACCTTCCCTTTCACACCTCTATATCCTCCTAAATTCATTCTTACATTCCTACTTTCCAGCTTCATGTTTTTTCAACTCGTGAATTTATTAAAATAAATTCTAATTTATATCACTTTATAAATGACTATTGTATTTATATTTCTGTCTGTCTCTTTCACATCTCCATTTCCTCTCATGACCCCCTATTCCATCTAAAAATAAAAAAAAACCTTTCTTCTTTAATTGTTATTGCTATGTATGCACACACACACACACACACACAACACATTCATCTCTCCCATATTCATGCAGAATGTTTTTAATCTCATCTGATCTCAGAGGCTTAGCAAGGTGATGTCTGGTTAGTACTTGGATGGTGGTGACTCACATTTTAACAAGTACTTCATATAGATCTTAAACTTATACTTGTATTTAGGTTTATTTACAACCACAGCTTCTCCCTACTTCTCACACTCTTCCATGTAATTTTTTGAATCCTTCTCTATGTGATTATCCTTGACACACATGGGCATTCCTCTAAGAAAAAGCATAAGTCATTCACTAGAAGAGAAAGAAAAAATTTCTGAATGACTATTGGAAAGTTCAGAAGGAGGCAAATTTAATAATAGGTATTACTAATCAAAAATAAAGCGGAATTGTGTAATACATCTATTATATATGTGTGTATATGCATGTATATATGTATGCATTTTGTAATTGCTCAATACGAGTCTTTTCTGACAAACATATGAATGATGTGGGATGTCCTTCTGTATATGTGCTGCTTTTATTGGTTAATGAATAAAGAAGCTGCTTAGGCCTATGACATGGCATAATAGAACTAGACAGTAAAGCTAAACTGAATGCTGGAAGAAAGAAGGTGGAGTCAGTGAGATGCCATGTACTGCCAGATGAAAAAGAAACTGGAACTTTGCCTGGTAACCCACAACCACGTGGCAATACACAGATTAATAGAACTGGGTTAATTTATGATGTAAGAGCTAGCTAGCTATATGCTTAAGTGATTGGTCAAGCAGTTATTTAATTAATATAGTTTCTGAATGATTAATTTATGTCTGGGTGGTTGAGAAAAAACAAGAAGGCTCCATCAACATATGTATTTGCTATTCTATTATTCTATACTTCTAATTAGTAATTAACTAATTATTTTTATAAAAGACAACTCAAAGTGACTGAGATCAAATCAAAATAGTACTAGAGTGATATAATTTGGAGTATTGATACTGTGAAAGACCTGTATCAACAATTATTTAAATTATTAAAGAAGGCTCAAATGTATTTCATTTGTGAAATTATTATTGTTATTTATTTTAAAAGAGATTTTAGATAATTCTAAAGAATTACCTCAGTCTGAGCTTCATACAGGGTTCTGTTGCAGTTCCAACATACTCTCATGCTCTGGATTATTTCCTGCTTTGTGACATTTTTTGTTTAATTGCTTCAAAGGAATCTGAGAAGGACAATGTGAGAACATGCTTGGTATTTGTATAGAGAAGGTCATTACTCTGCTCGTGCTATAGGATTTAATTACATATGTTAACTCATTGGCGCTGGCACATTGCTATTAATTGTAGACTACAGAAGGCTTCCAACCTTCTGGTATCTGGACTCCAACCTTTTGCATTTCCATTTCTTTTCTTCACCTTCAGATAGAGTCATAGATTTTTTTTTATACAAAGTGAGGAGAACTTTTGTGTACCTAATTCTTCCTACTCATAGATTACAAAACTATTATGGAGACAATGCATTGGCAAATATTGCAATGCTCTGTAAGAGCAATTAAGCAGTGAATATGTGTCTAGCAACACAGCATATTGTACTCTGTTTTAAGCATTTATTTCATAAGTTAAGGAATTCTGGCAAAGGAGATAATGCACGATAATCGCTAGAGGGAACTACACACCATCCTGTGTTCCTGTATATATTTTTCCTACAATTGTAGTCCACCAGTTGAGAGAACATCAACAGTGAAATATTGAGGGTCAGGATGACCTGAACATAAATTCTTCTCCCTCATTACATGAATGATATATTATTTTTGACCAGTAATTGAACTTCTTCATCTTTGAAGCATAATTGCATAAAACATTAAAAATTAAGAGTTCAAGTATGTATCAAAGAGCAAAATTCATCCACGGTCAAGTTCCTTTTGATATGATGACTTATACTGTTTGCTGCACAAATCTGGAGCACATTTTCACCTTTTGTAGAAGTCCTCTTGATTATGATCTATTATTCTTTTTATATATGAATGGATTTGATTTAGTAAAATTTTGGTAAAGATTTTTGTATCTACATTTTTAAGGGATAGCATGCTGTATCAGACTTATGATGTTTGTGTCTGGCTTGGTTATAAGCGTATTACTGGCTTTCACAAATGAATTTAGTATTCTTCCTTACTGATTTACTTTCTTTCTTTGAAATTTATTTTTGTGAAATTTGGTTACTTGTGGCATAATTTCTTCTTAAAATGTTTGATAAGATTTTATAAGTGGCATCCCCTGGATTTATATGCTTTTGGAGGGGATGCTATAAACATGTAATTTTATTTATTTTTATTTCATTTTTTTCGAGACAGATTTCTCTATAGCTTTTGGAGCCTGTCTGTAACTAGCTCTTGTAGACCAGGTTGGCCTCAAACTCAGAGAGATCCACCTGTCTCTGCCTCCCGAGTGCTGGGATTAAAGGCATGCGCCACCAATGACTGGATAACATGTAATTTTAAAACAAACTCTGATATAATTTTCAAAGCTTTTCCCTTTCACCCATGAATTGTGAAAGATGAGAACAACTCATTGTGGAAAGAGGCCAAATTTGTTTTCTTAACCAAGACATCCACAGGTTTGTCTGAATAAACATTTTTCAAGGTGTTGCCTTCCATTGGCCACCTTAAGTTTTTATAGGATACTTTTGGGTAATTTCAACCCATTTCTGCTTATTTTCAGCTCAAGGAAATCATCTGCTGCCTCATGATGCCAGAGTTGGAAGAGGACTCTTGCTTTTGGGGTAATTACGTATGCTTTAAAGCACCTGTCTGAACTTCTAACGATTTACTGAAACCCAGAAGAGACTTAATAAATATGACCTTCCTTAAATCTAATAGGAAACATTGCATATGAATATGAGTACAAACAAGGCATTGTTCAGGTGAGTAACAAAGGTAAAATATCATTGCTACTTTAACTAGAAGTAACGACAAGTTGTCACTTTCAGTATCCTTAAGATTTTTAGTAAAGAGACTGAAAATAGTTGATTTAGTGTCCCCCAAATGTTTGTCACTCTTCAGTGCCTCCCATTTTTTTAATTAAAATTTTCCACCTCCTCCCTTCCTCCTCCCCTCACTCCCCCTCACCCTCCCTCTCCAGTCCAAAGAGCAGTCAGGGTTTCCTGCCCTGTGGGAA
>LOEQ01013407.1:7735-18347 GCA_001685075.1 Bramus lutescens | reverse complement strand
CTGGGAACCCCTCTATAGTCAAGTCTCTTGCCAACCCTAAAATGGCTCCCTTAACTAAGATATTTATTTCCCTGCTCCCACTGTTTATTGACAAGATGTCAGAGGCAGAAATTCTAGAGAAGATTTCCATTATTTTATGCTTTCTATTCTTGGACCAATTCTATATAGTTAATAAAGTGGAATTTAGTCATCTCCTATTGAACATTTTTCTTACTTCTGGGAAAGGAGTTACACTAAATTTCAATTCATATTCACAGGCCTAGAAATCTCTAGAAAGATATTATTTCTTAATATGTCAAGTTTCTGAAATGTTTTCTGTTTATTATTTCAAAGTGCTAGCTATTCAATAAGATACAAGGAAAGTTAATGTTGAGAGTTCCTTGAGATAGAACTATACATGTCAAGGCATTATAAATTAATTAAAAAAGAAATGTCAACATATAAAATTATTTTTATATACAAGTTAGCAAAAATCATTAAAGAATTTTTATTAATAAAGAAAGGATGATTGAAGAGCTGGCTCAGTGTTTAAGTGTGCTTGCTGCTTTTGCAGAAGACCTATGTTTGATGCCTGTTAGCCATCTTTGTTGGCTCACAGCTGTTTGTAACTGGAGTTCAAGACCTGAAGTCTCTCTCTGGCCAGTGTAAGAACCCACATGCATAAGGTGCATACATACATATAAATAAAAATAATATTTTTATAATGGAGATGAATGTTCACATTTTTAGGACTGCTGCTAAGAGACACTCAACACATAAAATTTAGGAACTTGGGTGTTTTAAAAGAATATTTCTTCAGGAACACTTGTTCTTTACATACAAGGAAATCTATGCAATGATTAAGCTTGAAAATAAGATAAGCACCAGTCTAAAGTATTCTTGAAATGTTGATGCTTGGGGCATCTATTTTTTATTGATCTTTATTCATATTATTTTGATATGATGCTGTTGACCAATAAAAGCTTTCAAAATACCTAGATATCTCAAGAATATACTGAATACATGAGAAAATTCTCCTTTAAATTATTTTTGAATTAAAAGAGCACACACACATGTGCATGCTCAGGAGAGAGACAAACACACACACATACACACACAGAACAGGAAGTACTGAGCAGTAGGTTTATAAGGGCATAAAGCAAGTACTGTATTTTTTAAATTTTTTAGTTGTAAAGTTGTATTTTAAAGTGTTGTTCTAAGTGAGAAAAATGCAGTCATTAGGAAAGATGTGTTAAATATACCTCCATTATCTGCTTTTAATTCTTTTGTAACATTTTTATTGCATTAACTAAAACAGATAATTTCAAGTGGAGAATGTGCTAAAATTGTAAAGCTGTCTATCTTACTTACCTGGTGAATGTTACAATTAAAGAATTTGTACCTCTTCCAGTAGTTTAATGAGCTCATTTCTCAATTTTCTTTCTCTGTGAAGTGCCCATATCTTTTTTTAAGCACATAACTTTGCCCTTTTGAAGTTCTATGTATTAAATGAATTTGTGTTAATTCCTGGGTGGCAATCTTCACAAAATGTCATATAACTTCATGTGACTTGATTTGTATGCCTTTACCTCATTATCTCTCCATATTTCCTCAATGCCAAAATCAATGTACTTTGTTCCCTCAAAAATTGTGACAATGTTTATTTCACTGTTGCTCTTAGGATTTAAATAACTTAAACAAAATGATCTACATGGAATAATTATTTAAAATTAATAAATTGCCCAGAATTTTTCTTTTGCTCCATTAAATATAAAGCAATTCTAAAATAAACATTAATGGATTTGCATTTGGTTATTAGGAAAAACTCATGAAATTGCTTTTAAGAAAACATGATGTTATCTATTTGGAAAGTGAATGTTGTTTCTTAGCGTAACATGCTAGAATAAAGTCAGATTGGAGGTGATAGGTTTTCTGTTTTTGTTTATTTTCTCTACTGTAAGAAAAATTAGAAACATGAAACAAGACCGAATGTTTCTCTTACAGGTTTAGATGGTGACTAAATGAGGTCATTTAGACTCATTGCTTCAGTTTGAATCTGGCATCTGAGATGGTACAGAGTTAGGAATTGTGCATTTTGAGGTTTAAGGCAATGTGGAGGCAGGGAATGAGACAAAATTGTGTCTTAGAATCCACAACACGTTCAGAGCTACAGTTAAGAACTCAAGGTCTCCAATGGTCCAGAGACTTGGTCCCCAAACTGGTTTTACTGAGATGGGGTGGGAATTTATTAAGCCCTTGCTAGTGTACCCTCAAAGCTGATTGAGGGTCTTTGACCATCTCATTCTGTTTTGCTTCCTGAGTATGGGGTGGCATGTTTCCATCTCTTTACAGTTCCTTCCTGCCATCATGTATCCTCTTTCCCCACTCAGAGAATAAAGTGGTTAGTTGATTTTGGGTCGGAATCTCAAAAACAACGAGCTAAATCAAACTTTATAAGTTGCTTATGTTAGATATATTGCAACAGTAAAACAATGACAACGAAATAATACACAAAGGGAAACACACCAAAACCAAACTTATCTGTCTAAAACCGGGCTCCATGGGAATCTTTTATCTCACCTACTCAAAACTTGAACTTTGAGCTGGATGTCGGTAGTTCACACCTGTAATCCCAACACTTGGAAACAGAGGCAGGCAGATTTTTGTGAGTTTGAGGCTAGCCCTGTCTACAGAGTGAATTCTAGGACATTAGGGCTGTTATACAGATAAACCATCTCTCAAACAAAGAAACAAACTATCAAACAAGCAGTTTCAACTTTGACAGGACAATAACATCTAGTTATACAAGCCATTACTTCCCTTACCTATTTAGATTGTCTTTCCCTCACCGTATTCTAAGTGGACTTGAAAGTGCATTGACTATTGCTGAAATTATATATATAAAACTTTGCAGCATTTAAAATGCACCACAAGGGTTTTTAAAGTTTCTTGTGTACCCATCTGGTCATTAGCATGTAAATCACTGCCTTAATTAGAATGCCATCTAATGAAACGTTTTTCAGTGTACATGTCTAAGTGTTTTTGAGACCATTGAAATTACCAATTAGATTTGTGCTGCAGTCTCCTGCTGCCTGGAAAAGAGTCTTTAAAAACCGTCCACGCTGTCTCTGTAAAGGCTAAATGTGAGAAAAGGTATTGAGAGATAAGATCAAATGTTCTCTGTGCTTAACTTATAAAAACTAACAAGGACTATTGATGATGTTTTGTCCGTGGTATTGAAAACTAAGTCAAATTGAGCTGTGCTTTACAGCGTGACAAGTAGAATAATGACCACACACAAAAGGAGGTTTCTTTTTGTCAATTACTCATTTTAGAAGCTACCTAGCTGTCTGACTCTCATTTTAAATGTTTTAATTCCTACTTTCAATGTCACTTTAGTTCCTGGAAATTTCCTCTACAACCACATTCCTTATCCCCTGGAATTTTAGCATTTGAGCACACCTGGGCAGTATTGATTTTTTGTTGTTGTTCTTATTGAGATATATATTTTTCTTCTCTCCCTTCCATTTCTCTCCATTCCCCTTCTTCCATCTTCTATGATCCCCATGCTCTCAATATACTCAGGAGATATTGTCTTTTTCTACTTCCCATAAAGATTAGATCCCTGTATGTTTCTCTTAGGGTCCTCTTTGTTGTCTAGATTCTCTGGGATTGTGAATTGTANACTTGATTTGTATGCCTTTACCTCATTATCTCTCCATATTTCCTCAATGCCAAAATCAATGTACTTTGTTCCCTCAAAAATTGTGACAATGTTTATTTCACTGTTGCTCTTAGGATTTAAATAACTTAAACAAAATGATCTACATGGAATAATTATTTAAAATTAATAAATTGCCCAGAATTTTTCTTTTGCTCCATTAAATATAAAGCAATTCTAAAATAAACATTAATGGATTTGCATTTGGTTATTAGGAAAAACTCATGAAATTGCTTTTAAGAAAACATGATGTTATCTATTTGGAAAGTGAATGTTGTTTCTTAGCGTAACATGCTAGAATAAAGTCAGATTGGAGGTGATAGGTTTTCTGTTTTTGTTTATTTTCTCTACTGTAAGAAAAATTAGAAACATGAAACAAGACCGAATGTTTCTCTTACAGGTTTAGATGGTGACTAAATGAGGTCATTTAGACTCATTGCTTCAGTTTGAATCTGGCATCTGAGATGGTACAGAGTTAGGAATTGTGCATTTTGAGGTTTAAGGCAATGTGGAGGCAGGGAATGAGACAAAATTGTGTCTTAGAATCCACAACACGTTCAGAGCTACAGTTAAGAACTCAAGGTCTCCAATGGTCCAGAGACTTGGTCCCCAAACTGGTTTTACTGAGATGGGGTGGGAATTTATTAAGCCCTTGCTAGTGTACCCTCAAAGCTGATTGAGGGTCTTTGACCATCTCATTCTGTTTTGCTTCCTGAGTATGGGGTGGCATGTTTCCATCTCTTTACAGTTCCTTCCTGCCATCATGTATCCTCTTTCCCCACTCAGAGAATAAAGTGGTTAGTTGATTTTGGGTCGGAATCTCAAAAACAACGAGCTAAATCAAACTTTATAAGTTGCTTATGTTAGATATATTGCAACAGTAAAACAATGACAACGAAATAATACACAAAGGGAAACACACCAAAACCAAACTTATCTGTCTAAAACCGGGCTCCATGGGAATCTTTTATCTCACCTACTCAAAACTTGAACTTTGAGCTGGATGTCGGTAGTTCACACCTGTAATCCCAACACTTGGAAACAGAGGCAGGCAGATTTTTGTGAGTTTGAGGCTAGCCCTGTCTACAGAGTGAATTCTAGGACATTAGGGCTGTTATACAGATAAACCATCTCTCAAACAAAGAAACAAACTATCAAACAAGCAGTTTCAACTTTGACAGGACAATAACATCTAGTTATACAAGCCATTACTTCCCTTACCTATTTAGATTGTCTTTCCCTCACCGTATTCTAAGTGGACTTGAAAGTGCATTGACTATTGCTGAAATTATATATATAAAACTTTGCAGCATTTAAAATGCACCACAAGGGTTTTTAAAGTTTCTTGTGTACCCATCTGGTCATTAGCATGTAAATCACTGCCTTAATTAGAATGCCATCTAATGAAACGTTTTTCAGTGTACATGTCTAAGTGTTTTTGAGACCATTGAAATTACCAATTAGATTTGTGCTGCAGTCTCCTGCTGCCTGGAAAAGAGTCTTTAAAAACCGTCCACGCTGTCTCTGTAAAGGCTAAATGTGAGAAAAGGTATTGAGAGATAAGATCAAATGTTCTCTGTGCTTAACTTATAAAAACTAACAAGGACTATTGATGATGTTTTGTCCGTGGTATTGAAAACTAAGTCAAATTGAGCTGTGCTTTACAGCGTGACAAGTAGAATAATGACCACACACAAAAGGAGGTTTCTTTTTGTCAATTACTCATTTTAGAAGCTACCTAGCTGTCTGACTCTCATTTTAAATGTTTTAATTCCTACTTTCAATGTCACTTTAGTTCCTGGAAATTTCCTCTACAACCACATTCCTTATCCCCTGGAATTTTAGCATTTGAGCACACCTGGGCAGTATTGATTTTTTGTTGTTGTTCTTATTGAGATATATATTTTTCTTCTCTCCCTTCCATTTCTCTCCATTCCCCTTCTTCCATCTTCTATGATCCCCATGCTCTCAATATACTCAGGAGATATTGTCTTTTTCTACTTCCCATAAAGATTAGATCCCTGTATGTTTCTCTTAGGGTCCTCTTTGTTGTCTAGATTCTCTGGGATTGTGAATTGTAYGCTGTTTTTTCTTTGCTTTATGTCTAAGAGCCACTTATGAGAGAGTGCATATTGTATTTGTCTTTCTGGATCTGGCTACCTCACTCAATATGATGTTTTCTATATCCATCCAATTGCCTGCAAATTTGAAGATGTCATTATTTTTTCTCCTATGTAATACTCTATTATGTAAATGTACCATATCTTCTTTATCCATTCTTCATCAAGGGGCATTTAGGTTGTTTCCCAGTTCTGGCTATGACAAATAATGCTGCTATTAATATAGTTGAGCATATGTCCTTATGGTATGATTGAGCATCCTTTGGTATTTACCCATAAGTGATATTTCTGGGTCTTGAGGAACATTGTCTCCTAATTTTCTGAGAAATCGCCATACTGATTTCCAAAGCAGCTGTACCAGTTTGTACTCCTACAGCAACAGAGGAGTGTTCCCTTTACCCCACATCCTCTCAAGCATAAGCTGTCATCAGTGTTTTTGATCTTAGCAATTCTGACAGGTGTAAGATGGAATCTCAGATTTGTTTTGATTTGTATTTCACTAATGGATAAGAATGTTGACCATTTCCTTAAGTGTCTTTTGGCCATTTTAGATTCAGCTGTTGAGAGTTCTCCGTTTAGGTTTGTATCCATGTTTTTATCAGATTATTTGTTCTTTTGATGACCAATTTCTTGAGTTCTTTGTATATTTAGGGGATCATTCCTGTCTCTGATGCCAGGGTTGATTCAGCTGGTCTGGCTAGTTAGTTGGGTGTCCCCTACCTCCCTAACCTCTCTATGTGCATCCCTGCTGAAGCTGCACACTTGGTGGAAGAGGATGACCTTCCCCAAATAGAGGAGGACAAGAACCAGTCTTCAGTCAAGGGTATATGAGTAGCTGCACTCTCCTGTTAGAACCTCCAAATAAGCTATCAAGGTACAACTGATATACTTTTATCTGACAAATCCAAGCCTGAAACAAAATACTTTCAAGTAATTGGAATATGGGATTCTTTCCTTATGTCTAATGATAGCTGATTATGACCGAGCACTTTGTGTCAGACATTGAGATAGGACTTCCTGAGCTCTGTTTCACATAGCCTTCATCACCATCCCATCAAGTGTAATAGTTTTTATAGACGAGAAGAATGAGGCCTGGGCTCTGTGTTAGAAAGTGAAATGGTAGTGATGGAGCCAAAGTTCATGGTTGACTGTCTCTGGATNCACACTTGGTGGAAGAGGATGACCTTCCCCAAATAGAGGAGGACAAGAACCAGTCTTCAGTCAAGGGTATATGAGTAGCTGCACTCTCCTGTTAGAACCTCCAAATAAGCTATCAAGGTACAACTGATATACTTTTATCTGACAAATCCAAGCCTGAAACAAAATACTTTCAAGTAATTGGAATATGGGATTCTTTCCTTATGTCTAATGATAGCTGATTATGACCGAGCACTTTGTGTCAGACATTGAGATAGGACTTCCTGAGCTCTGTTTCACATAGCCTTCATCACCATCCCATCAAGTGTAATAGTTTTTATAGACGAGAAGAATGAGGCCTGGGCTCTGTGTTAGAAAGTGAAATGGTAGTGATGGAGCCAAAGTTCATGGTTGACTGTCTCTGGATACCATCATATATATTGTATGAGCCACCACTTGTGACTGTCACCAACATTGCTATAGTATTAGGAAAACTTAATGAAGTAAGATTGACTGTTACTTTTAAAATTATACACACTCAACTGACTTTCCAGACAGTCTTGTGATGTACTGCTCTCCAGACGTGTTCAAACATCTAAACCATTTAGCCACATTTTCTGTGTGTTTTTATTTGGGGAATCATCTATGTTCCTCTTCCTTACAACTTCCTCTATTTCAAATTCCTAATGTTTTGTTTAACAACTTTCTGTTAAAAAACAACTTTCTTCAATATATTCACTCTGCTATTCAATATCTCTCCTCTGCTAGTGATCTATTTTCTCAAATCTTCCTAGTCTGACATAGTCTTTCATTGCTTCTTATTCTTGGGCTATTTTATACAAGAAACTAATGATCAAAGTTGAAACTATTCCTTGATCTTCCTCTGTGGGGTTCCTGTTTCAACACCTGTTATGTTACTGGAGAAAGATAAGTGAGCAGCTGTTTACGGTTTTTAAGACATTTGATAAAGATGGGAAAAGAATCTTGGGATATCTATTATTAAATTTAATGGGTAATTTTTTTACACAATTCAAACATGAAAAAGGTGTTAAAATTCATGTAAATCTTTTAAAATAAAGATCTATTTTATTTTAAATTATGTATATAGGTGTACATCTCTATGTTGATATGTGCACATGAATGCAGGGGCTCACAGCGAGAAATGGGCAGCAGATAATCTGTGACTGGACAGAGAGAAAGTTATAACCTGCTTGACAAAAGTACTGGGCTACAGAGTTGGGTCTTCTGCAAGAGCAGTAAACACTCTTGCTTGCTGAACCTTCTCTCTGGCCCTTTACTTCATGTCATTTTAACACTCTTCCTTTCCAAGACATGAACATAGAGTGCAGAGTGGGTAAGTGATGTCTATAAGGTCTCTGGGTTTCTTGTTGGAAAATTAACCTTTATCTTCTTAGATTCAAACATTCTTCCTGTTATACTACATTGTTAACTTTTGGTACTTCCATTGATTTACTATATCTATGTGTCTACTTAACTGTCTGTCTATCCATCTATTAATTTATCAGTTAATTAATTCATTCACCTATCTATTCATTTCTCTGATCTCTGACTTTGATTCAGGTTGTTTTACTTATTTTTTGTTTTAAATCTAGGATGTTATATGTATACATTGCATGTAGTAAAGTTTGTGGGAAACACAGATAGAAATATAATTTTCTCTTTATTCTTGATATTTTGTATTTCCAGATACACAAATAAGTACCTGTGATAACTAGTTTTATGTCAACTTGACATGGGCTAGAGTCATTTGTGAAGTGGGAACTTAACTGAAAATGCCCCCAGTAGATTGGTCAGTGGGAGACCTGTGGTATATTTTCTTGATTGATGGTGTATGGTGGGCACAACTCTCTATGGTGATACCACCCTAGGTTAGTAGTCCTGGGTGCTATAAGAAATCATGCTGGGCACAACCCAGTAAAAAGCACTCTACTTTGGCCTCTGCATCAACTCCACCCTCCAGGTTCNGGGAACTTAACTGAAAATGCCCCCAGTAGATTGGTCAGTGGGAGACCTGTGGTACGTTTTCTTGATTGATGGTGTATGGTGTGCACAACTCTCTATGGTGATACCACCCCTAGGTTAGTAGTCCTGGGTGCTATAAGAAATCATGCTGGGCACAGCCCAGTAAAAAGCACTCTACTTTGGCCTCTGCATCAACTCCACCCTCCAGGTTCCTGCCTTGACTTCTCTGGATGGTGAACAGGGATATTGACCTTTCATCCCCTGTTTGACTATTTTCTTAGTGTTTTATCACAGAATCACATAAATAGAAACATAACTGAGATAGTAACCATATCATAGGTGTGATCAAATGAATTAACTGTGGTGGTAATAACCAGTTTTATTGATAAGAGAAGATGATAGAGCATTTGTTTCACATGACATATCTTTTGTGATTGGTTGCTCATCTACCTCAGAAAGCCAACAGTAATGAAAAGGCACAAAAGTTCCTGATTAGAGTCAAATAGTGCCTGTTATTAAATGATGCATTCTAGTCTGAGGGCTCACTTGGAAAGGATCTGACTGCAGGCCAAACATTTAGAACATATAAAAAGTTTGGAAATAGAAAAACATAGCAGAAATTTACTATCATGAACAGAGCCAATGTTCTTTTAAAAAGTCAGTTGAAATTCAATCTAAGTATGTACTTGAAGTAGTGATCCATCAGACAGTGGTACAAGGGTAATCATTGCTGCTGTTTTCATGTTGTCTTGGAGGAATGATTAAAAATGGAAAGCTTTACAATGCACACAAAGAATGGCAAATTTATTTCTTCAAATACTAGCTGTAAACCTGTGACTTTCACCATAGTAACTCAATGATATCTGGAACCACTGTCTTCAAGTACATTGTCATGAAATTGTTGTTTACAGATATTTCCAGAACTTGAGATGTAGACTGTGATGATATAAGTCAGCAAATTATCTGACTGTATATGAGAAAGAAACAGGGTGTTCAACAATGAAAGGGTGAATGAATCTTCTAATGGCTATGAACTAATGTGATAATTAACTCCACTGGTATGGTGTGAAATACCCATAGACTCTAGAAAATGAGCTATTTAATGATATTTTTCTTAAGACTTATTATCTCACCAGTTATGAGTTTAAAACTGGACTTGAAAAGTTAAAAAAATAGCACCCAATTACTCACATATCTAGACTAAGTTAAACTTATCTTTAGGACATGAAGAAGAATTTAG
The DNA here is from genome assembly GCA_001685075.1 of Bramus lutescens. Taxonomy (NCBI): domain Eukaryota; kingdom Metazoa; phylum Chordata; class Mammalia; order Rodentia; family Cricetidae; genus Bramus; species Bramus lutescens. Next base: position 8,167 of record LOEQ01013407.1, on the reverse strand, counting down.
ATAGTCTAAGCAACTGTTTTATGTATTTTGAAATGCAGCTAGAATAAGAAGACCATCTCCTTTCTACCTTTTACTTTATCATATACATTCATTAAGGATTTTATGGTCTTAATCTATAAAAATTCTAGGTCTCACCAAACACAGAAGTTAATATCTATTGTGCAAATTTAAAAATTAAAAAAGCTAAGAATGAATTAATAAATATAATTTGATGCAGAAACATCTCAAAATTGTGGAAATAGTGTTTGTTTCTCTTCTGAGAACCTTTATGGCTGGAACTACAGCCCAGGTTAGAATACTCCCTGAGAGCATGCACAAGACAGTAGGTTCAAAACAGCAACAACACCAACAGAACACCTAAACCAAACCAAACAAAAGACCCCAAACAACAACTCTAATAGTGACAACAAACACAACAAAACCTGAAATAAC
>LOEQ01013406.1:0-21608 GCA_001685075.1 Bramus lutescens | reverse complement strand
GAAGGTGAGTGTCTACTGAGGATTCTGATTCAATTCATTTTATCATTTCAATTCCGCAATTGAATTGGAATGCCATTTCATCCACTGTTTCCAACCTCAGGCTTCTGGTATTCAATTTCAGTGGTTTTTTTTTTTTTGATCGTTTATTTCCCATTTGGATTTATCGAAGCTTTAAAGCTTCTTATTGAATTTCCAGATGAATGTCTTCCCCTGGGTATGCCATGGACACACACAAACTCAGACGCAGGAAAGGAAATTAGTCCTACTCCACACTACACAAGACCACTGAAAACTGCTGTTGCTTGTACTACATAATTTGTTCCTTCATTTAATAAATATTTTCAATGACTGATGGGATAATGAGCAATGTAAAAGATTCTTGGGAATCATGACTTAAGCACTCAATAAGTCAAGCTACAAAAATCAATAACTAAGTCTTCAGTGTTTGTTGCAGCTTCTAATTGGTACCCTTGTTTGAAGGCAGTAAGACAAACCACCTGCTTCTCAAGGAACTCCACACTAGCATCAACTTTATAAGATAAACAGATCATCAAGAGAATGACTTGCACTTCAGAAATTTAAGAGAAAACAATGTTATTTCTATAAAAAAGTTTTTAAAATGATTTTGTTTGATTTCTGTTCTGACCTGCTCTTTATATTTCCTTCCATGAGACATTGTGCTTAGTGAATATCTGTAAGTCCCTGTGGCCATGGACTGCATACATTCATTTTGAATGAGACTCTTGTCAAAGTTTAGCCACAGAATTTTTGCCTTACATGGAACTCGTCTCCAGTGGGCTGAGAGACATCAGGGTGGAGGACGCTAAATTCATAGACAACCTGTCTTCAAAACACACTCTAAACTGCCTGATCATGCTCTGCAGTCACTAATGCAGATAAAACTTGAAGTTCACCCTTTTTTTAACTTTGGGTAAATTTTTAAAAAAGAATATCTGAGCTTTGAGTAGAACAGTTTTTCCATCATAGGATTTTATAATTGAAAGTAACCCCCTGTAACCATGAAGACCAATGTTTTGCCTGATTCAATATTCTAAAGTAATAAAATAATAGCAAAAGGGAACCCCAACATATATTCAAGTTCTGAAAATGAAACAATGGAGCAGAGGATCTTGGGGAAGAGGCGAGGTTGTGGAGGAAGAAGAGGTATCTGGGAGAGGTGAAGGGAAGGGAAACTGTGGCCGGGCTGCATTGTATGAAGGAAGACTCTATTTTCAATTAGGAAAATAAAATTAAAATAATTCAAACATTATACTTCTGAGAATGGCTATTTAGAAAAAAGAAACTAGACAATGCATATTGGCAAGGATGCAGAGAAATTAGATTGTGGGTGTGTGTATTGCTAGTGGGAGATTAAAATGTTTTGACCTTTCATTGTGGAAAAGAATATGGAAGCGCCTCCCAAACACAAGCATAGAATTATTCTGTCATCCATCAACTCAACTTTTGAACAGGTATGTGCAGAAGAGTGGCAACGGGACTAGAAGAGATACCAATACAATAGTACACTATACCAGAGCAGTCAAAGGTGGGGGCAGTATCTGTCCACAGATGCTTGGGTAAATCGTTACACATACACACTAAAGCTTACAAGCACACACTCACATATTCTAGAATATTACTCACCCTTAGAAAAAAATAAACTTTTGATACAGACAATAGCATGAGTGAATCTTGAAGTCATTGTGTTATACAAAGGGAGATAGGAAATAAAAGAACAAACTTTACATGACTGTATGGGCTCCAAATAGAATGGCAACATCCTAAGAATGGGGGTAGAGAAAATGGGCAGTTTGCATTTAATAAATACACAGTTCCACATTGGGAAGCTGATGGGAAGGATGGATGGCTATGATAGGTTCTCAGCAATGTGGATGTTCTTAATGCTTCTGCACTATATACTTACAGTGGCTAAAACTATCACCAATGAAAACAGTTACAATGATGAATTTTATGTGTGTTTTTTCTCAAAATAACTAAAGGAAATTTAATTATTGTATTTTATAATATGTAATTTGTATGAAAAATATCATTATAAAAGTTAAATAATAGTTTATGAAATCATTTAGAAAGACAGTCTCAGTCACTAAAGATGGGTTCCATTCCAGAAGAGATTGATGATGTGTGAATTTTTATGAAAATATTTCAACAATTGTCTATTTATTAACCCAAGTATGGCAGAGATAACAGACCAATGAAATGTCCCACTCAAGTCTCATTTGATGGATCAAAGAGTTTATTGGGTCTCTGTTCATAGGCATCTGGAAAGATTCACAGGAGCATGGTGACTCAAAATGAACCACCCAAAAGCCCACTTTAGAGTGGGTGACCACACATGAAAGCTGTGTCTTTGAGGTCCCATGTCACCTTAGAGACAACTCCCCCAAGGATCTCTTTTCTCTGACTATCACTAATTTCTTAAACTGGGACAAAGCCTTGTGAATCCTTAAACTTTCTGACTTCTCTGTGCTTTATGAATTTCATTAGCTTCCTAAGTCATATGAGTCTTCCCCTCTCTCCAGGAGGGCGTATTTCTACTCAGAGAAAATAGCTACACAATTAGCTAACCATAACTTTGAAAACACATTAATGTTTTTGAAATATGAAGGTAGTATCTGGCAACATCTTTCCAGAATGAAATGTCATTGGTGAGAATATTGTGAGTGTTGGGTGTAGAAAGTAACTTTGAGGGTGCTGTTCTGTCCATGGTGGGTGAGATCACCTGTAGTTCCTGGGGATTCTTGAGATGGGAGGTAAAAGAAGAAAAAATAGAGGCAAATGGTGGGAACCCCCTTTCTATCTTTGAGGGGTCCTTGGCAGTGTGTCCAGTCTTTTGTTCTGGCGCTCAGCACTACAGTGAATGATTTTCTTGGGGAAGACAAGGAAAGCCAGCTCTCTGGCAGGGTAATGTGATAGGGCTGGACAAGCAGGAGAGTTGCCCATGGCAATCAGCAGAAGCCCTCAGCTGAGAGTTCATAGCCTTGAAACTGATGGGCTGTGGGGAAATTTCAACACTGATCTTGAAATGAAGGGAATCTGTAAGTATTACCTAGATTACAAACTAGGCAAATATCCCAAATTAATTATAAGAAAAATTCAAAGATAGGATCCAGTTTTGTAGTTCCTATTAGGAAAAATATCTGCTCATTTTTTTTTGTTAACCTTACATACTGCTAACATTTTTTTTCTACATCAGAATACCTGGTAATGTGAATGTCAAGTATGTTTGATGTGTTATTGCTATAACCTTTAATAAATTAAGTCTACATGGTCCCATGTGCTGGACTCCTTTACTTCATTGTATATTTGCATATAGTTTGTTTACCCTATTTGTTTAAACATTCTTGGTTTATCAACTTGAGTAATTTGAAAACTGCAGATATAAACTGATCAGCTGATTACTGCCTATTTCATTTGTGATATGATAACAAAATACCACAGCCAAGCAGCTCATAAACAACAGACATGCATTTCTCCATTTTCTAAGGCCAAGGCAGAATGGATCCTGTGTCCAGAGAGGGCTTACATCTGACTCGTACATGATACCGTCTTGCTGTGTTCCCACCTGTGGTTAATTGCTGTGTTGAAAAATTCAGTTAGATTACTTCAGTACTAAGATGAAGTCCTACAGAACCTGACTTACACAATTTCCCTGCTGTGTTCACACTGAAGGCTTGGGCTCACCTTTCTTCTTACTCGTATCGTAGTTCCCAGATAGGTTCTGTCCTCCTGGAAGAGCCTCACAGTTGGAAGTTCATCTCTGCTTTTTCTATTTCCTTTTTGCCTCATTAGCGTCACTGGAGGAAAACAGCTGGAAGATGATACTACTTAGTAGTTTTAGAATGAGTCAGGCATTTATGTTTCAGACATTTTAATATTCTTATCTGGGCTTCCTTCCATCTGAAATATAATAGCTTTTTTTTCATGGATGCTAATGCATTTCCAAGCTTGACTGGTCATTTAGAAGTTTGATCTAATTGAAACAAGACATTACTAGGTATCCTTTTAGAGCAGAGAAATACACTGTTTAGAAATGTGCTTTATACTAATGGCTTGTGTTTTATATGATTTTGAATAGAAACTGTCATTTTGTATCACTGAAATCTCCATCAGATACATCAGCTTCTATTATAAAAGGTTTTAATGAGTTTTGTATATGCAGAATTTTAAATTTTGTTAAGCAAGGTTGGGTTTGAAAGAACATTATCTGGTTTATAACCATGAAGTGTTAGGGTAGAGTTCTCCTCCCATGGGTAGCATCTTCTAAGTGTGTGGGTTACTATTGCTGAGAAGTTGGCTCATCAATAAATGACAGTTCAGGACTGATGCAACTGGATCAGGAAATGCTTTTCATTGAAATCTATTGAGACTGCTTGCATTTATACCCAGAAAAAATAGATTGGATAAGAATGTTTCTATTTATTTATATAATACAGTACTTAAAGCTTAAATGACAGGTAAGCAGATATATTTAAAGAACTTAACACTACAAGTGACTTAAAGAGCCCAGTGTTTAGAAACTGTTTTCCCAAGTGTCCCTGTTAAGCATTTAATCCCACCTTAATCCAGACAGGACTCTTCTGCTTACCTGAGCATAGGGTATGGGATAATTCACTTCCAACTTCAGCGTGAAATAAAAAGTCAAAGGAATTTAATAACCTGTATGGTCCGCATATTTACTTGTATATGAGGAAATGAGAATTGGCTGAACCCCAAAGAGTTCTAGAGTAGAAAGAATAGAGGTAAAAACAGCAAATACCACAGAAGCATGGCGCATCCACTGTGGCTTGTTTCAGGATAAGCTGATCAATAGGCATCTGATAGAGTGAGAGAGGTCTCTGTCTTGAGAGAATTGACCAGGTCCATCCCAGACAAAGGCTGTTTGCAATAAAGGATGGCCGGATGAATTCAGTAACTCATTCTAGCTTTTCGGTTATCACTTCCATCCTAAGATTACTCAGGTTTATGCCGTGCTTTTCATCAAAATCTCAAAGGAAAATTTTAATTATCTATGGTATTTTCTCTTCCAACATTGAAACTGGGGTAGGTAGTTTTTTTTTGTTTGCCCATTTTGTCCACATGTGCATGTGCCATCTGTCTAGCTGGAAAACTGCATAACAGACAAGACTAGATGACACCAAAGAGCTCCCAGTGTTTCTGGTGAAGACTTCATAGCTGGCTGCCAGCATCATGGAGGACTAAGAATAGCACTGTTTGATGCTTCTATCCTCTAGAAAGTCCAATAGCAAAACCATGGATTTGGAGGTGTTCTTTCCCAGCAGTCAGCTGTCAAGGTCAGTTATGAAATTAATGGGTCTCTTTGAACTTGCAAAGGAGAATGCATAGTGTGTTGTTGGGGAAGTGCACACACTGCATAGAGACTGGGAGAGGAGCAACTGCCTTCCAGGAGAAGCAGAGGAACTGTGCACGAATGTGTGGGCCAAAGAAGCTCAGCCTAGAGCAGCCCCGTCTATCCTCACAAGGTACCAAGTGGCATTCAAACAGGTAAGCTGTGGCAGACAAATCCATTTGGGGACATCTCTGGTGGATTGTTGCCAAATGTGAGAACCCTGATGCTTTCTATGGAATCCTCCTTGTTGATTTCTGTATCAGATGAGTCATTTGCAAAATGCAGAGAAGGTCATATCATCTCTGGTCCAAAATGGGCAGATTTTTTCCAACTTCCCGAACATGAATTCTGCTCCCCTGGGTTAATTTTCTGAAACCCACCGACAGATTCTGTGTCTACACAGCTTCTCCCTAAGCTTTTACCGCTCATCAGACTTTGCATCTCTGACGGCTTTACTGTTTCATAGGCCAGGAAACACTGTGTGCTACCCAGACTAGTCATAGGCTGTGCAATGCACTGCACTGCACTTCCAGCTGCCTTGTGCTTCCCCAGCAACATATAGTCTTGCTTTCTTGCCTTCGCTTTCATAATAATGTGATGTATGCAATCAAATAAGATGTTTGTTCATGAAACAAAAGTGTTAGGACTTGTTTCCATAGAGCGCTGGCCTTTTTTCAGCCACCACTGCCCTCCTGCAAGCAACTCCCTTATCTACAATTGGATGAACAGGTGCTATGGGTCATCACAAGTTTCCTTGCATCTTTTGGAGTACTCTGAGCCGTGGTGACTACACTGTCAGAATTGTTGACCGGCATCGTGAAATCCCTTGACCGTATGAACAAAAAGGCAAGTTTGCCAGCACGCTGTTGAAACAAAGAATGATGTTACAGCAATACTCAGACCAAGTATTGGCGAGGCAAACTCTCACCACCAGCAAACTTTTTCATCATCTCATCTTTAGGGAGTCGATGCAGCTGGAAACATCATCAAAATTTCACAGAAATTTACATAAGACCAAAAGTCGTCTTAGCTGTGCTGAGTAATAAAAATCATACATCTTGCCAATTAGATGGCATTGTGCCTGTGAGTGAAGAGAGTGTGTGTGTGAGTGCTTTCCTGGGGAGACTCACCTACCTGGAGGCAGCTCCTCTCTGGTTGTGGTTATGTTTCCTAAGCAGCCCTGGGTCACGTCTGAGAGCTCAGAGTAAATTCAGACCCTACAAATTCTGCTGTAATCAGTGTATGTGGCTTTGCATAGTCTGTGCATTTGCAAGTTTGCAAATGAATATACAGATTCTACTAACTCCCTTCTGAAGTGTGCTGTCTACATTTCAGTAATAGTTTACGTGTAAAGAGTGGAATTGTCTAGGTTAGATTAATGAGGAGCAGCTGCAGAATAGCAATTCCAGGTACATATCCTGGAGGTAGTCACTCTTCTTAGGTTTATTGCCTTGTTATCCTAGCTTAGCTCTTCATTTAGCTGCTCATTACAAAGGGGCAACACTTATTTTATTTGGAATCATAATCTTGGTTCCCACACTTTTTGTATCCACAGGATGATGACTTATGTGAAGATCAACCTTAAGTTGGTCAGGCTGGGAAAGCAGAAAAATGAGTGTGTTAGAGACGGGATGAGGGGTTGGGGCTGCTGTTCCTGGTTCAGCTGGTCAGTCATGAACATACTGCCTTAGAAGGTGGGACTCCAGGAACTGATGAGTGCCGCCCACTTGGGGGCGCTGTGACGCCACACTGTGACAGGGAGCCCTACAAGGGCCCAAGGAAGCAGGCTCAAAGGACCCTTGGTTGCCTGCTCTGGAGCAGGACCCAGTCAATCAGAGACCTCTCTGTTCAGGGAAGGGTAAGAGAGTCAGGGCCCTAGTATGCACTAAAGAGTGAATTCCGTGTCCCTTCTTGGGCAGTGGAGGATAAAGGCATAAAGAAGGCGAGGGCAGGGAACTATGGTCCGGCCAGGCACAGTAGTTAGCAGAGGGAAAGTTAATACAGAAGGAAATGTGGCATGGTGTGGATATGGGGGAGTGGAGCTGAACCCGAGTTCAGTTTGGGGATCCTACCTTTCAGAGTTAAATCTGTCTCGCCATAGGTTGCACTGCACCAGCGTGTCTTGCAAGGAGAGTCATCAGAGCATGGCATACACGCCGTATCAGGAGACTATAGCTTCAAACCTCCAAACACTGCCCTCATAAGCCCCCGACCCTGAACAAGGTAGTATATAAGGTTTTTGATGCTACCATGGGTTGATTGAAAGCTGCGGCTGCGTGACCCTTTGTTTCCTGGGAGCAGGTGAGTCATGGGAACAGTTGGAAGGTTTTGCCCTGTGTTATTCATACCTTAAACACAAGCCAGCCATTGAGGGCCCCAACAAACTCTGTCTCCTGACTCTTAGGCCCAGTGACTGACTCCAGAATCATACAAACCCCAAAGCATCTTATCAAAGCCAAAAGGACAGCTAGCAACAATGAGATGCTCCCCCATCTCTGGACCCCTCTTTGTTTCAGAAGGCCACAGTTCAATATTACAATAGAGAAGAGAGATGAAGGAAAACGTCCTTGTTAGATTTGTAGCACAACTATTTGGTGACTATTGTTCTGAATGGAATCTGAGCTCTCTGGAGCTGAAGGACTCTGCACTGTTGCCACTGGGCCATCAGCAAAACATCCCTGCCCCTTCTCAGGAAGGAGTCAAGATGGGTCAGATGCTGCCAGAGAACTTGCTCAGGCCCTGAGAAGTGACAGGCCTTTTTCAGACACTTGCCGCTGCGTAAATCTGTTTAGCCTGCTTAGTGCTCACAGAATTTGTACAAAATAAACATCACTTTACCTGCACTTGCATCTGAGGTGGAAGCAGCTTTCTCGGTTCCATATTCAATAACTAACTACCTGATATTTCTTTTCCCAATACTTATTGCTTCCAGTTTGTTTACCAATTGTTGTAGATCCGCTCCCTCACCTGGCTTCTCCATCTCAGCCTCCATTAGCAAGGTGGAGTCGCATAAACTGATTATTTCAACCTCTTCCCAAGCAAGCCTAAGGAATACACAACTTTGAAACAAGTATCTACACTGGCAAGAATGAAGGCCTACTTTTCTTTAGTGTAGTTAAATGGGAAGGGAGAGACTTCAAGACCTCTGTGATCTTCATAGAGGTCACGAGAATGTTTTGCTTCCTACCTTTAGTGCAAAGGGGAAGGGTCACTGGTTAGAGAACGTGCAACCTTCAGGAGCAACCTAGAGCCAACTATGATGGAAAAATCAATTCTCCTTGCTCCTTAATTTTATTCTTTTATTTCACATTTTTTGGGCAACTACTTTGCATAAGACATTTTCACAGAGGACATCAAATAGAAGAAAGAAAAGAAAAAGAAAACTGGTTTGTGATCTCATATACTGTGCATCCACAGTAGTCTTTCTTTGATTTTTCCACCTAAAAACCTCTTTAGACAAATTTTTATCTAACAGTGGTGGAAAGATTTGCATGAGATCTGCCATCGCAACTGTTGTTAAGTCTATATGCAGTGTTATATTGCATCTGGGCTCTATAATTTACAGCAGATCTCCAGACTTCTGCACCCTGCATATGGCAAACTTTCTACCTTTCGTCAGCAGCTCTCACTTGCCCCCACCTGCCATTCTGCCCATTGTTTCCCTGGATTTGTCTTCACATAAGTACAACCAGGCACTTTTTTTTGTATCTGTCTTATTTAAATTTGCATAATGTTCTCCAATTCATGGTTGCAGTTAAAATGGAAAAATATTTTTTATAATACTCCATAATATTCCATATTATTTAATATTATATGGAGGCAGCATGTTTAAGACCTGAAATATTATGACTTCTCTTATGAAGCCACCCAACACACCAGTTGCACAGTCCACTACAGAGCTGAGCACACTAAGTGCATCAGTGCATTATCACAGATCAGTTAGGATTAGTGAGCTAACTCAGAAACAAATGACAAAGGCATTACCATTTATTGACAATTGACTTTATACAAAATAAAAACTCCTATTTATAAAATTTCAGTTAAGTCCATGTATCATAGAAAATGTTAAGAGGTAAGGTATATTATTGTTCTCATTTTATAGATGAAAAATGACCTGTATGTGTAATAATTTGACCACATCAAATAGATGCCCCAATGCAGTTAAATTCCTGGCCTAAGTCCCATATTTATAACAGTATATTACAGTGCCCATTTCATGAAAAAGATACCTGACTTCAAAATCATAGTGCTACCCTTTCCATCCTTTCCGTATCTGCTGGTTCTAATGAAATCATTAAGAAAATTGGGCTTGCCTGGGAGATAGATATGGAGGGCAAAACATCTGCTCACTGCCACTACATCTTGTTCTTCCTCCCATTCCAACATGAGCTCACCAAGACAGGCCACAATTCTTAACTTGTTCAACTGACACTTTCCATCTTTAAATGAAACCAATAGCATGCATCTACATTGGTCTGAAGTATCCAGTGAAACAGAACCATCAGGATCTGTCCGTCTATTACCAACCATGTATCTATCCTATCGATGAAATTTCAAGGAACAGGCTAATGCACTTAGGAAAGTCTCTAAATCCAGGTGGACAGATGCTACTGGAGAGCAAGGGGGAGCTGCTGTTCCAGTCTGGATGTTGTCAGCTGCCTGATGCGCACATTCTAATGCTCTTGGAGAGCAAGGGGGCACTGTTACTCCAGTCTGAAGATTGTCAGCTTTCTCAGGTGCACATTCTACCTCACCTGAGAGAGAAGTCTTTTTGCTTTAGTCACACACTGATCGGCAGAAGCTAATCAGGTGGAGTCATATTCTGAAGGGCTATTTGCTTTCCTATCCTGAATGGATGGTTACCTCAATTTAATGAGAATATCTACTTATTCAAAAGTCAGTATTCAAAAACATCCACATAGACCCATCTAGAATGTCTGACAAAATATTTTGGGTACTCATGGCTTGGCCAGATTACATATGAAATTAGCCATCACACCATCTTCAAAAATGTATACCACTTCAGTAAGCATAAAATACATAGTGCGTGATATGACTCCAGATGCTGGATTGCATTTGCTAATCAAAGAGAGCCTTCATCATTATCTATGTACAAAAGCAGATGTAGACTCTCTTGTTTTGTCATTTTATAGTTGAAGAATTAGAAACCACAGAAATAGAGATGCATATGCTTGGTGATTCATCATATGAACTAACTAGAGAATTTAGCATATATCCCTAGTCAGACATTTAAAAACTTCATTGGCATATAAACCACACCTGATAGATATTACCTATTGATGAACAGGTTAGTGATTTTTGAGCAATATATAAATGTGTATAGTCATCTAATATAAACTCTACTACAATATAGGACTTTCTATAATTTAGACCTTTCGTTCTTTGTAATGCCTTTCTCCATGACTGATAATTTTAAAATAACTTTTATTTTTATAGACTTATTTGACTCAGGCATCTTTTAAGCATAAAACTAACACCTATACTCATTAAAATGCTTTTCTGTTTGGGGCAAATGTTTAGGAGGATTTGGACACTCTAGTGGCTTAAGGAGTATTTGAAATCAGGTTAGATTGCTGATCTGCATTCGAATCCTCCTCTCTGAAGATAAATAATGAGGTAAAGTGATTGTCAGAAAGTTCACACCTGCTGGTAGAGGCTGCCTTTACAGCATTCACTCATTCTTTCTCATTCAAAAATGCACCCATATTGTTTTATATTGATTTGCTGATAAACCTTAGTCATTTCCAATGGAGTTGTTTTGAGACATGTGGCTAGGCCTCGTGTTGACATGTGTGTGTGCTAGAGCCAAGAAAACTGTGCAAGCCCAAAGTTGTGAGCCCATTTCCACCTTGTCTGTCTGAGAGTTGGAGGTTGCTCAAATTTTTGACAAGCATAGTTTCACATCCCAATTTAGGATGTGATTGCTTAATCCTTTTAATGTTAAAATAGCTCATATAAGTAGATCCATGCCATCCTGACTGGTGGTCAGGATATACAAACGTACTTCTGCTCCTTCTTTTGCAACTATGAGGTCACCTGGAGAGTGGCTGCCTTCAGGATACCTGTTGTAGAGCAGCTACACTGCCTAAACAACAGAATGCTAATGATTTGATGTCTCACAGTGTTAAAGCATTTGAGTTGTCCTTTGTATCATGTTAATAAAGTCTTTTATTACATTCTCCCCCTGTTTACATTAGGTATAAAAACTATGGAAAAATAAATGCAGGCGATTTCAGTATTTACTGCAAGACCCTTCTGGTACTTTCTATGGTTTCTGTTCTTATTATTTTTTATGCATCTCTGTATTCTTTACTAATATTTTAAAAACCCCATTCCCCTACCCTGGCAAGAGGTATTTTTGTCAAGGCCATTCCATGACAAAAGACTACATGGTGCCCTTTATGGGTGAAATTATGCTGGGAAGGGATGACTTTGTCTTGGCTACAACTGAACATCTGTGACCTAGAAACTTATCTTTATCATCACAATTTGATCTGGGCTTCAGGCTCAGGTGCTGTGTTTCTGGACCAGAGGAGTCCTGAGCACAGATGTGGAACCACTCATGGGCTTGTTGGATCTCGGATCCACGGCTTGATTGTGATTATAGCATCAGACACTGGTGACATTTCCTCCTTCAGTGTCTGTATCAAAGGAACTGAACAGAAACTGAAACAAAGACTCTCATGGACCAGTCACAGACTTTATTTTCACATTCTTTGGTCAAAAATCACCATGAACCTAATGTCTATTAAACAAATTTTAAAGTCTTTCTGAATTGTGAGCTTTTCCCCCCAAATACAGGTTTTTGAAGCTCTCTATTGAGCAATTCATGACAGCATTCTANTGAACCTAATGTCTATTAAACAAATTTTAAAGTCTTTCTGAATTGTGAGCTTTTCCCCCCAAATACAGGTTTTTGAAGCTCTCTATTGAGCAATTCATGACAGCATTCTAAACAAGGTAACATTACCCACAGAATGTGCCTATTAAGAACATAGCACTTGTCCTGGCTCTGGAATCTGCCATCTCTCCCAGGTCCTTCTCACATCTTCACCTCTGTCTTTTCTACTGACAATAAGTTTTTCTTATTATTTTTATTCATGTTTTCCCCTCATATTGTTTTATAATGATGCTCTGACAACCATTTCCAAAAAAGTGATTTTGGGATGACATGTGATAGATGAACAGGCATTTGTCACGAGATGATCTGTTATGCTGCATGTTCATCACAGTCCATGAAGAGAGACCAGTCACCAGCATGGTGTGATTCCTGATATGGTATCGCTTGGAGCATGGGAAACAGATTCATTGGTTTCATGTATAAAGATGACCTGGATACAGTTAGCAGGTCTCTGTCATAAATTGACAAGAAACAGCAAATAATTTCTTTAAGGATGATGGGTTTTCCTCTCAGGTTTAAAAACTGGACAGGAGAGATTTACTGCAGGTAGAGAATGCTAATACAATTGTGGTTAATTAAGTAAACAGAAAGGGGTATGTGAGATACATGAGCCAAAATAACCAGGAAACCACAAAGGTATTCCCTATAATCTTGTGTTTGTTTGTTTGTTCCTTATAACTCTAGACCCGTGTATTAATGTGGAATTATATCTGAATGGCAAAATAATATGCATGGACTCACAGGCTACCTTGCCCCCCCCCAAAAAAAGTCAAGAGGCATTTGACTTCTACTTAGCTTTTCGTGNTGGTGTGATTCCTGATATGGTATCGCTTGGAGCATGGGAAACAGATTCATTGGTTTCATGTATAAAGATGACCTGGATACAGTTAGCAGGTCTCTGTCATAAATTGACAAGAAACAGCAAATAATTTCTTTAAGGATGATGGGTTTTCCTCTCAGGTTTAAAAACTGGACAGGAGAGATTTACTGCAGGTAGAGAATGCTAATACAATTGTGGTTAATTAAGTAAACAGAAAGGGGTATGTGAGATACATGAGCCAAAATAACCAGGAAACCACAAAGGTATTCCCTATAATCTTGTGTTTGTTTGTTTGTTCCTTATAACTCTAGACCCGTGTATTAATGTGGAATTATATCTGAATGGCAAAATAATATGCATGGACTCACAGGCTACCTTGCCCCCCCCCAAAAAAAGTCAAGAGGCATTTGACTTCTACTTAGCTTTTCGTGGGCTTTTATTTTGGAGATGATTCTCTGAGGATAGGGTGTGGCCCTGGTGACTAGAAGCCTCTGGTGCCCAGGTAGGGAGACTGAGAACTCAGAGTCATTTGCTTCAGAGCCCATTTCTTTTCTGCAGCGCAGAGATTCAGCGGTCCCTCTGCTCTGCTGAATTGAGGCCATGAAGCTCAGTTTACTATGCAGTGCCGCATTCTGTTTCCTGCAGGCAGGTGAGTTCTGTGCACGTCTCGGTGTGCATTTTAAGGAACGGAGACAAAACCCTTCTGATATTGTGAGAGCAGTCACTTCTCTTTGTCCACAGGTCCAGTGAGTGCTGGCATTATTCAGACTCCCAAATCGATGCTCATGAAGACAGGGCAACATGTGACAATGAAATGTACTCAGGATATGAAACATGACTCCATGTTCTGGTACCGACAAGATCCAGGGCTGGGGCTGAGGCTAATCTACTACTCGTATGATGTTGGCATCACTGACAAAGGAGACATCCCTGAGGGGTACAATGTCTCCAGATCACACACAGAGGACTTCTCCCTTACTCTGGAGTCAGCCTCCCCGTCCCAGACATCTGTGTACTTCTGCGCCAGCAGTAATACCACAGAGCTGTGTGCCTGCCTCCTCTCTGCACATAAAGATACAAGCAGAGAAAAGGCACCCATCCCTGGAACTCAGTGACATGTTGGAATTCTCAGGGCTGGAAACTTGAATTTCTGAGAGTTTGAAAGTGTTCCATGCAAACCTTAGTCTATGCTGAGGGGCATCTTCTGGCCAGCTTAGGCAATTTTGGACCAGACCTTGGACTTAAGACTCTCTACTCTTGCTATTTTTCTTCTGATGATTCTTTGATTCTGATTTTGTGTTGAGTCTAAGTATTTCTGGATGGAAAGTGGTTTGTAATTTGGAGATGCATAAACTCCCTGTTTTCCTTGACACAACATAATGCATTCTCCCTCTGAGAGTCAGATCATGTCATAGGAAAGGAATCCTTTTGGTCTGTAAACACCCCTTCATCTATGTACCACCTCACTGCTTGACAACAGTGACCGTCCTAGTACAACCTTACAATGGTGGCTATTTTATTTTTTCTAAATTATATACAAATGTTTCATTATCAAGTATAATCTGAAAATGACTGCAGGCTAGGTAAGTTGATTTAATACCACTAGCTCAAGATGTCTTCTCCTGGACTGAGACATTACATCTGTCTCAATCCTGCTTTGGTTTCTAGGCTCTTCTTCTGAATGAACCTCTTTTCAAGTGAATTGTGCCTATTACTAAGATGTTTCTGTTCTAGGTATTGCTTTCATGACTGTGGCAGAAGTCCTCTTCCTACTCACTCATAGCTTTATTTCTTGTTTCTGTCTTTTTCTCGAGCTCCCATAATGCTGGAATCTCACAACACAAGATTAACTCAAGAGTATGTGACTGATTACTCCATTCAAAGAAGAACAGATGAATTCAAAATAAGAATATTCACTCTATTACAATGAAGTTGGCATTAGGTGGTAAACAGAGTAGTTTTGTTCTATTGCCTTAGTCTGACCAGTGTAGCATTTGTCTTTGATGTTATACCTTGGTATGTGAATACTTTTTATATTTCACAGTATCCACTCTGGGGTTCAGAATGCATAAGAATGAATTTGCAGAGGAACATTTACTCACTAGACATGACTGGATGCATTTGTGTGTGCAACCTAGTTTATCATTCATCATAGGAACTTCTTATCAACACATGGCCTGTTCTTTACTATAAATGTGTGTTAAACCTAGAAATAAAGTTCAAGCGTCCAGGTATTTCTAAAACTTTAGAATAGTAGAATGAAGAGAAACAGGTATTTAAAGATATAGAGGCACCATAACCATGGTAACTCTTGCAAAAGAGAACATTTAATTGTGGTAGCTTACAGTTTCAAAGGTTTAGTCCATTATCAACATGGTGTCATGTAGGCAGATATGGTGCTGGTGCTGGAGAAGGGCTGAAAGTTGTACACCTTGATTCACAGGAAACAGGAAGTGAACTGTGACACAGTGTAGCTTGAGCATAGGAGACACAAAGTTCACCCCTACAGTAACACACTTCCTCCAACAAGACAACACCTGCTCCAACAAGGTCACCCCTCCTAATAATGCCACTCTGATGTGGGATTTCCCTCTGTATGCTCAGAATATGTTTTATTACCATTAGTTAATAAGGAAACTGTTTCAGTCAATGGCTTAGCAAAGTAAAGCCAGGCAGAAAATCTGAACAGAGATAAAGTAGGTGGAGTCAGAGAGACTTCATGTATCTGCCGAAGGAGAAAGATCCAGGACCTTTCCGGTAAGTTATAACCTCGTGGAAATACATATATTAATATAAATGGGTTAATTCAAGATGTAAGAGCTAGTTAGCTAGAAATTTGTTCAAGTCATTGGCCAAACAGTGTTGTAATTAATATAATTTCTGTGTGATTATTCAGGTCTGGGTGTCCAGGAAATGAATGAGCAGTCTCTGCCTACACCATTCCATTTGGGAGCCATTTTCTTTCAAACCACCACATTTATATATGCATATATATTTGCTTTAAATACAAAATAGAATTCAAACCTATAGATACCTGTCTTTTTTCATTTTCAAAGGATATGACAGTTCAGGCACATTGAGGAATAAAATAAAGACCCATTCATTGATTTTTTGTTTTAGAAGAAATGTATGTTTAGTCAGTCAGCCATGTACTTACTGAAAATGCAATTTGTGTGTTCTTGATACCAGAAGTGAAGTCACCATGGAAACTGCCACGTGGAGAGGAGGGTCACCACAATCTTCCTCTGCTCCTACTCACTAGCACCCAGATTCACTGAGTCTCAATCCTGTACTGACTCTGCCATGGGCATTAGGGTCTTCTGTTGGGTGATCTTCTATCTCTTGGGGACAGGTGAGTCATTAGAACATCAACCACTTTCACTCTGTGTGTGTGTGGGGAGGTGTTTAATAAACTCTTACCACAACCATTTTTCTTTATTCTGTTCACAGACCTCACTAATGCTGGAGTTTCCCAGTCTCCCTTGTACAGAATTATAAAGAGGGGACAAGAAACAGCCCTTGAGTGTGATCCAGTTTCTGGCCACAGAGGTCTTTATTGGTACCGACAGAACCTGGGGCAAGGTCCAGTGTTCATGGTGTATTTCCTGGATGAGCGTTTATCAGACAAATCTGGGATGCCTAATGATCGGTTCTCTGCAGTGAGGCCTGAGGGCTCTGTCTCCACTCTGAAGATCCAGTCTACAGATGAAGAGGACTCAGGCATATACCTCTGTGCCAGCAGCTTAGCCACAGCATGGCACAGGCATTTCCTTCCTGCTCACAAACCTCTGGCTTCATTCTTCTCACAGTGTGTGGAGTTCTTAGGCAGATTCAAGCATCACTTGTCATTTATACAAAGTCATTACCAGGAAATTCACTAAACACTGGCTGTTAATATGGCTGAGAGAAATAACTGAGACCTGTTCCATTCAAAATTCTTCAGAAACAGTTGGGTGATACAGCACAATGACCAGATATCTAAGCATTGACTTTCAGACCACCATAGCCAGTCATCTACGGAATCTTGGGGTTGCTACTCATATACAAGCTTGTGTCACATACAGTGTCCATGACTCCTCTCCTGAAGTTGGTTGATCATTGTAGTATCTGAAATTCCTGCAGCCGTGTCTTTCTCCAGTTGCATCTTCTACTTTAGCCACATTAGACACCTTAGGCTATATAGGATGAAATTTGTCTTATTTTTTTTAATTAAAAATCTTTGCTACGTTTAATGGCAGTTACTTGGCAAACACACACACACACACAAATAGGAATAAGACTTCACTTTGTCTGAATATTTTGTAGAATATGTGAAAATGTGTCTCTGTCTTTCCTTGCCTGCCTAAGGCACCTTCTGATTGGTTTAATAAAGAGCTGGACAGCCAGTAGCTAGGCAGGAGAGGATAGGTGGGACTTCTGGGTAGAGAGAGGAACTCTGGGAAGAATCTGAGGCATGGAGATTTGCCAGTGAGATGTGGGGAAAGTCAGACATACAGTATGGCAGAGCTAAGGAGCCATGGGGCTGAACATAGATAAATATAAATGGGTTGATTTAAGTTTTAAGAGGTAGTTGGGGACCAGTCTAAGCTAAGGACAAGCTTTCATACTGAAAAGAAGTCTCCATGTCATTATTTGCATGCTGGCAGTCCAGTGAAAGTMCGACTCCTTCATATAGTAAGCAATTTGGKTTTTTTTCCCCACTTTATTTCCATTTCCCAGTACTCTTGCCATGACAGTTACACTATAGCACATTTTCTCTCACATTTCAGTACACTCTTAATACACAAAAGCAATAGCTGGAAATTGAATTTTTTGATTCCTTTCTATGACTTCAACTTGAAATAATTTCCTTGAGGTTTCTAACTCCAGAAGGTGGAATTAGATATTGGTGTCTTTACTTCTTTTGGTTTAGTTAGTATATGCTGCTATCTACTATTTGTTAAAAATACAACTATACTGTGATATGATTATCTGCCCATCTATAATTGAAGCCAGTTTGTGTTTATGAGACCTAAATGTGGAATGAGAATTGATAATATACCCTGGGTTTCTGCTCCTTCTCAGAGACAGTCCAGCGCTCTAAGATTGAAACTATCTATTACAGAACCAGTCACCATAGGGTGCTCTTGCAAGCTGGTTAGAGGAAGTCCAGTCCCCCTAAAACTTGTTTATTAGAAATTAGGGTGACTCTGTATGCCAAATATCTTTCCTTAAGAATGATGACTTTGGCAAGGAATTGCCCATGTCTTACTTTAAAGATGTTACACTCAAATAGTCCATATTTTGTTTTTCCTGTCTCCTGGGAGCAAATAAAGCTGCAATTTGGATGGCAATTGCTTGTCCTTGGGGTAATTCAAATAGTTTTTCTCTTAACTTTCATTTCAACTAAAAATGTGTTGCTAACTATGAACCTTAAATGGGGCCTTCATCGTTTGACGTGGATGGCATCTATATAGCCTGGTGCTCACTGTTGATTCTTTTGCTGTCATAAATCTTACCAAACTGAAGAGTTGAAATGATGTCTGGGTATAATTAAAGTGCAAAAACCTTCCCCAGTGCTGTAAGCAACACAAACCCGGGTAATTCTTCTTCCAGTCAGTGAGAATATGGAATGAAATATAAAACAGGAAACTCTATAAAATATGTGAAAAGAATCTTCAGAGCCCATGTCCTACAATGTCTGCAGTAGAAATATGTTATGATGGACCAGTATTTCCAGCCGAGGTATGTGTTCTGTATAAACCAGAACATAAATTAGAGATTAACCTGCTACCTAGACTCGGTAGGAAAAGTCAAAACAAAGTTAAGAGAAAATTATTTGAATTACCCCAAGTCTAACCATTCAGAGCAATTCTAGCTTGGCGGAAGAAGGCAGACAGGAACACATTCTGGATATGGGAATGATTTCTGGGGGCTGGCACATAGACAGCAAATAGTAAGCATCCAGCAAGCTCTTCTCACTGCCGCTGCAGTACTAATTTGCACCCATGCAACCTTGTTTCCCACCATTCTGCTATCTCTTCTCTTCCTGCCCCTCAAATCAGTAGGTGTCCACTGTATAAGTTACCCACAAACCCTCAGATAATTATGCCGAGCCTTGATTCCACATGACCACTTCGCCCAAAGTCAGTTGGCTTATAAGATATGCTATATTTTTCTTATATTCCCATTTCTATTTTTCATTCATTTATTTATTTGTTTGCTCGTTCATTCATCCATCAATTTATTTATCAAATCATTTATTTATTTGTTTATTGTTTTTTCAAGACAGGGCTTCCATATATAACAGTCTTGGCTGTCCTGGAACTCAATTTGTAAACCAGGCTGACCTTGAACTCAGGGAGATCTGCCAGCCTCTGCCTCCCAAATGCTGGGATTAAAGGTGTGCGCCACCGTTGCCTGATCCCATTTTATTTTTTATTCACACATTTGACCTCATCTTGAAGATGATCTCACTTGTTGATGATGATCAGATTTGTGTGTGTGTGTGTGTGTTGGTTGGGCAATTTTGTTTCTATTTAATAAGAAACTTACTCTTATTCATCAAATTCTATGTCTTTATTCGTAATATTTGTACTAAGCAGCAGTTCTCATGCCTATCCATCTTGTAAAAGACAATTTTAAGGAAATTGTAATAGTTGTGGACCCAATAGTAAAATGAACCTTGGGATAGATGCTAAACATGAACATTCTAAGAATTCATCAGAACTAGAATAAAAGTTCAGCTTAAAGTTTAAGAAAATCAATCATAAAAGATGTCTTATAATATCTTTGGAATTTTGTCCTCCTGACCACTCAGCTATTTCCCTGTGTTCTTTGGGTGAATGCAGGGAAAAATTCCCGTATTGGACACAAGATGGCACTGAGCTCCACAGATCTCTAAGGAGACTCAGGGCAAGCAGCCAAGGACGAAAGCTAAGATATTTTGTTTCTAGCTTGCATACAGCTATCCAAGTGGTGGGAGGGTGTCTCTAAACTTTAAAGGGACTCACAGTTGGAGGTTTTGGGCAGGGCAGCCTTGATACCAGGACAGGTGCTGACAACGGATAAACTCGTCAGCGGAGAAAGGGAAACCGCGGGATCGTGGTTTACCTTCATTTCCTGGTATCGCTGCCAAACTCACTTTTCATGCTGGCTTTGCCGAGAAAGAGAGCCCTGTTGCAGTGGTGGCAAGAGGGAGGTGACATTGAAGGGCCAGCCATCACTCCCAAGCAGAGGAGGCTCAGAAATCTTGTCCTCAGTCCTAAGACCACAGCATTCAACTGGAGTAATAATCCCTTCTCACTGTAACCTGCCATGATCCCCACATTGTTTCGTGTGATGCTTTGCCTGCTAAGAGCTGGTAAGTTCTGTGTTTTGCTGGAGAAGTCTACCATCGCTTGCAGCGTTCTGACCTCAAGTCTTTCCTTTCCCCACACGGCACATGTTATTTCTTATTTTGTCATATTGCTTCTTTCTCCAAACAGACCTAACAGATGCTGGAATCACTCAGACACCTAGATACTGGATCACACAGACAGGAAGAAAGATGACCCTGGAATGTTCTCAGAATATGAACCACTATTCGATGTTCTGGTATCGGCAAGATGCGGGAGAAAGGTTGAAGCTGATCTATTATTCAGGAAGTGTTGGCAGCACTACCAAAGGAGATGTCCCCGAAGGATACAGTGTCTTCAGAAACAAGACCGAGCATTTCCCCCTGACATTAGGCTCAGCCAGGCCCAGCCAGACCTCCACGTACTTCTGTGCCAGTAGCGAACACAGCATTGCACTTCCAGGTTCTGCCAGCACAAGAAGGACAACCACAAGGTTAAGATGGGCCCTCCTTCCTCAGCCCCTACCCCAAGCAAAGGAAAGGTCCTATCTTCCTGAACCTCCTCCCAGCAATGGAATTTCAGCCAGAATGACCTTGTTCTGAATCTTAGCGAGAGCTGAGGACCGTTTTGAGTGTAAATGCAAATGATATTGGATATTACCTTTTCTAATGAGAAGTCCTCTAGTAACTGAGTAGAGGAATAGCAGCTTCCAATGTGACATCTGAATTTTGTTTTCTCTGCTACAGAGAAAAACAATGTAGGAAGTTTCTGAGCACTCTAAACTTTTCAAACCATCTGAGATTCTCCAGATTTAACACTAGTGCGTATTGTCACCTTGTCCTTGAGTCCATCAAGTCTATTGTGATTCCTCTGCAGAAAACAGTATTATGATAAGTTAGAAATATACACGCCTACAAACCCAAAGGAAAACATTAATAGATGTACCAAACAACCGTCTTAGATGTGAAGGTGGTCAAGCTGGAGAATTACTGAAGAAAGAATAAACTCGGACCTGTGGAGGCAGGACAATGATTTTAGTCTTAATCCGGTAGATCCAGATAGGAAACTAATACTTGATTTCCTTGTCTTGGATTAAAATATGTGAAGACTTCTGTTGGAGGAGGCCGCTTAGCTTAGACCCGAAATAATCACACAGAAACTGTATTAATTAAATCACTGCTT
>LOEQ01013405.1:0-21612 GCA_001685075.1 Bramus lutescens | reverse complement strand
GGAAGTAGAGGCGGGGCAATGAGAACAGGAGTATTCTGGGAAGAAGGAAGCCCTCTCTGCAGTCCTGTCCAGACACTGAAGAAGCAGGATGAGACCTGCCCCATTGAAAAAGGTACTAAGCCATGTGGCTAACATATATAAGAATAATGTGTTAATATACATTATAAGAGCTAATATGAAGCCTGAGCTAATGGGTCAATCAGTTTATACCTTCTGGAGACTTCTGTGTGATTTTCTTTGGGACTTGCCAGCTGTGGGAACTGGGCAGGACAGAAACCCCAACAAGCAGCTTGGCCCTTATGTTACAGTTGGAGAGGATGTGAAGTAAGGGGAACTCTCCTCCACTAAGGTGGGTCTACAAACTTGTACACTCATTTTGGAAATCAGTATAGCAGTTTCTCAGAATATTGGGAATCAGTTTCTCTTAAGACCCAGCAATATCACTCTTGGGCATATATCCAGAGGATGCACACTCATATCACAAGGACATTTGCTCAACTGTGTTCATAGCAACATTAATTGCAATAGCCAGAATCAGGAAACAATCTAAGTGCCCCTCAACTGAAAAATGGATAAAGAAAGTGTGGCACATTTATGTGGTGGAGCACTACTCAGTGGTTGCATGCAAATGGATGGAACTAGAAAAAAAAACCATACTGACTGAGGTAACCCAGACCCAGAAAGACCAACAAGGTATGTACTTACTCATAAGTGGATATTAGATGTAAAGCAAAGGATAGCCAGCCTAATAGTACATAACCCCAGAGAAACTAGGTAACAAGAAGAACCCTAAGAGAGACATACATGTATTCCCCTGGGAAGGGGAAATAGACAAGATCTCCTATGAAAATTGGGAGCATGTTGGACAGGGAGGAAGAAGGCAATTGGGGAGGAGAACATGAAGGAAAGGAATGGTTTTTGATAGAATCTTTCACAGAGCCTGGAGTTTACTAGACTGGCTGACTAGGAGACCCCACTTACCCTTCTATTTCCATCCCTCACTGAAGCTGCAGGCACATGCACCTGGCATTTACATGGGCACTAAGAATCCAAAATCAGCTCTTTCTGCTTGTGCAGTGAGCACTTCACCTGCTCAGTCATCTCTCTAGTTAGAGAGGAGACTTAAAATCCTAATCTGAACACATGAAAGTGACCTAATACACTGGAAAGTTAAAACTAGGAATTATCTAGTGGTGAGCTTGCAAGGTAAGACTTATTTCTGCTTCATTCAGATAGTGTTGATGATGGCGAAAACTACCTGGAGCTCCCTGGGTTTCTAACTTCCATGTTTTGATCCTTTTAGGTTTTACTTTTCTGCCACAGACACACTGTCTATAGAACAGTGTAGCAGAGACTAAGTGTGTGTGTGCCCGTGCAGACACACTAGCATCTAAAGGGCTGTGTAACAGAGACTAAGTGTATGTGTGCAGACACAATAAATGTCTAAAGGGCTGTGTAGCAGAGACTAAGTGTGTGTGTGCAGACACACTAAATATCTAAAGGGCTGTGTGGCAGAGACTAAGTGTGTGTGTGCATGCAGACACACTAAGTGTCTAAAGGGCTGTGTAGTAGTAATTGTTTGTGTGTGTGCAGACACACTAAATGTCTAAAGGGTTGTGTAGCAGAGACTAATTGTGTGTGTGCCTGTGCAGACACACTAAGTGTCTAAAAGCTGTGTGGCAGAGACTAAATGTGTGTGTGTGTGTGCGCGTGTGCGTGCAGACACACTAAATGTCTAAAGGCTGTGTGGCAGAGGCTGAGTGTGTGCGTGCAGACACACTAAATGTCTAAAGGGCTTTGTGGCAGAGACTAAGTGTTTGTGTGCGTGCAGACACACTAAATGTCTAAAGGCTGTGTGGCAGAGGCTGAGTGTGTGTGTGCGTGCAGACACACTAAATGTCTAAAGGGCTTTGCGGCAGAGACTAAGTGTTTGTGTGCGTGCAGACACACTAAATGTCTAAAAGGTTGTGTAGCAGAGACTAATTGTGTGTGTGTGCTTGTGTAGACACACTAAATGTCTAAAGGCTGTGTGGCAGAGACTAAGTGTGTGTGTGTGTGCAGACACACTAAGTGTCTAAAGGGCTGTGTGGCTGAGGCTCAGCTGGTTGCAGGCTCAGACACAGTTTGCTTCTCTTTGCTTCTTTTGTACTCTCTCCCTAGGGACTTAAACGGGACCATTTGGAAATCTTGCTATGGTTGGAAGAGCATGGGAGGAAGTCTTCGCTTGGGTGTCAATCTTGATTCTAACACCTACTGGCTTCCTGGCCTAGAGAGATTACTACTCTATTCTTCAAACACCAGTTTTTTTTTTTAATTTGTAAAAACGAAATACAAATATCCGCTTTACAAAATTGTTAGGTCCCATCTATGACTCATGACAGCCGAGGCATCAGCCAGAGCAGAGTATCTCATCAGTTGGGCTGTCTGCTGAAATGCCCATCACAACATTAGCTCAGCAGATATGAACGTGTTTCCCTGCTGACCTCCCAACCTGCCAGCAGAAGAAAGCCTAAGTATTTAATCATGTGAGGTTTGCTCAATAATGAGTTACTACAGAACAAACAAGATGAGAAAGTTTAAAAACGTCCACCCAATGTGTAGTGTTTATAGGCTCAATTAATTTCTTTTATTTTACATTATTTATTTTATTATTGTGTGTGTGTGTGCGTGTGTGTGCGTGTGAATGTATAGGTGTCACAGTACATGTGTGGAGGTCAAAGGATGGCTTCCAGGAGTCAGCTCTCTCATTTCAGCATGTAGGTCCCAGGAATTGAACTCAGGCCACCTCGCTTGGTGGCAAACACCTTTATCCATTGATCCATCTCACTGGAACTAAGCTCTGTTGATTTCTAATGGTGGTCACAGGACTGAATCTGAGCTGAGTTATGAAAACCCAGGAGTCTGTACTCCTTGAGTGTGTTTTCCTCTCGTGCTGAGTGGGCATTCGATGCAGTCAGTGTTTACAGGGAACAAGGATGGCCTGGAGCCTGCGCTGTTCAGCTTTTGAGCTTTTTCGGCAGGCATCCACACCCAACATCAGTAGCTGGACAATCTGTATTTTATCAGTGCAGATATGCAGCTTATCTGTGGACAGCCAAAAAGACAGTAGAGTATTGCCAGGAAAAAAATTATACTTTCAGATTAATTCTCTCTTGGAAAACAAAAACAAAACGACAGAAGTTAGGTATCACAGCCAGGGAACCCAAATTCCAGAGCTTTGACCATATTGGGGGGGAATGAAAGTGGGCAGTTTACAGCATCCTCTGCCTTACTCTGGAGTCTGTAGAGTTATGTCTGGGAGAGACAGATTTTCACTAGACATGTGTTATGTTTAATGTGGTAAAAACGGTGTGTAAATCTTTGGATTCAGATCCTTCCGGCCGGCAAGGCTCCTCTTGTTTTGAAGTAGTAAATGCTAGTAGTTTCCACACATCTGCTTGTGCGAACTATAGATGATGGAGTTTGTAGATCAGCCAAAAAGCCATGGATGTCTCCTGATGACCCACATCTGCTCTCCGCCTGGAGCCAATAATGTGAGTGAGTCACAGATAAACATGCCTCTTCGGTCAACAGAGGCCCCTTTCCCTTCATTTTAGGGATGGCTGGGGCTCTAGAGCTAAGACAGTATAATAAATATGTACTTACCCTTTCTGCCCCTACAGGCAAGTACGTGGTAGACAGTATTTTCACCATGAAGCATCTAGAGAAAACGATTTCACAATTTCCTAGAGCACATTCAAGCTTCCTCCCTGTCCTCTGTCACCATTGCTAAATCCCCTTTATTCATCTGATTTCAGCCTGTACGCCACAGCGGGTGGGGTGAGGGCCCTGTAGTGATAGGAGTGAGGCCTGTTTTTTGTCCGGCCTAGCTCTCGCATGGCTAGCTTATACCATGAAATAACAACATATAAATTGTATCCATTTAAGCATTGCCTGGCCCATTATATCTAGCCTCTTCTTGGCTAATTCTCATATCTTGCTTAACCCATATCTAATAATCTATGTATCATCATGGGGTCATGGCTTAACAGAAAGATTTTTAACCCATGTCCATCTTGGGTCAGAGCTTCATGCGTCTCCCTGACTCTGCTCCTTTCTCCCAGCATTCTGTTCTGTCTATTCCATCCATCTAAGGATTGGCCTATCAAAGGGCCAAAACAATTTCTTTATTAACCAATAAAAATAACATATAGACAGATGACCCTCCTACATCAGGGCCTGGTGGGGGTTCACTCTCCTTTCAGGTCCTTTTGTGTTGTAACTGATTGTGAGGTCACAGCTGGAGTGTTGCAAAAACCATGGGCCTACGAAATGGCTCAATGAGCAGATACTTGCCGCTGAGCCCAGATGACCTGAGTCTGTTCCCTGTGATCCATGTAATGGAAGTATAGAGTTGACTCCTGAGCGTTACTCTCTGACCTCCACATACATACGGTGGCACACACACACAGAATAAATAAATAGGTGCCATCGAAAATAAAAAAAAAGTGGTAGTGGCAAGGGCTATTTGCACATGCTTATAATCACAGCACCCAGGAAGCTGAGGCAGGAGGACTCAATTGGTCAAACCTGGCCTGGGCTGCATACATATTGAATTTAACGCAAGTCTAGGCAATTTATTTAGACAGTGGAAAAAATACCTAGGAAAAATCATGAAGATATATTTGCAATGAGTAAATATGGGTTATACTGTTAATTTGACTCTTTATGAAAATACTGTCCCTAGATGTGTACAAATATACTCTGGTGTCAGTAAGTACCTAGGCACAATGAGAACAAACAAAAATGCAGAAATTTTGCTTTGCATTTAAAAATTTTTGATTTTTAATTAAAAAATTAAAATTTAAGGATAGAGTGTAAATTGTATGCTGATTGAATAAGTAAGCACATTTGTGTCCTCAAATATTTATCATTTCTTTATGGAAAACATTTAATGTTTTGAGAATACAGTACATTGTGTTTCTCTGCGGTTACCCTGATGTGCAATGCCAGAGTTTCTTACACTGGTCTAACTCAGTCCCCACTGACCAGCTATATCCCTTTTTCTCTTTCCTCATGTCCCTGGCTTCTTGTAATCACATCCCACTCCATATTTCCATGACATAGATTGACTTCCTTTTACTCTCCATGATTGAGCCACACAGTCCTGTCTCCCTGGGCCCAGGATTTCATTTAGTTTAACTGCCCCCAGTTTCAATTATTCTGCAAGCCACGGGATTTTATTCTTCATTTTATGGCCAAATGGAAGTCCATTGTGTAGGCATACGCATTTTATCTATCCATTCTTCCAGTGATAGACATGAAGTTTGTTTCTGTTTCTTGGCTATTGTAAGCTTTGCAGCTTTCATGTTCTCTGGAGCTGACAGAACACTTGTGCTCCTGGCTGTACCATAACTGTAAATATGAACTCTATGGTCTAGAGAAGGGGTTCTTCCAGTGTGAATTTCATAGTTCCCCCACCAAAAAGTAACTCCAGAGAAGCATCCAGAATAACGTTTGGACAAATATCTGGTACCACAGTCTACCCACATTAGTACAGAAAACTAATCACACATAATTAACAGAAATGACATTTACTTTGATGTTAAAGTCTGTGAAAGTGGTTAACAAGAGAAACTTCTAATTTCCCATCCCATTGTCCTTTTGGAACAAGGATGAGCTTTCTTTAACTTGTGCAGTATGGGAAATAATTTCATTTCACATAGATACTCTTTGCCTTCCCCAGAGTCTGCTGTTTTCTCTATCATTTCCAAGCACAGCCTTATGCCATCCAGCATTGACAAGACCGAGCCAGGTTCTGCCACATGTAACATGCCTGGAGGAGTCGTCGATTTTCTTACCAAGAAGGGTCATTTTTGCATCACTCTGGGAAGTTTCTGTCATCAAGAGCTCATCCTTCTAGGGCTGTCATTTCCTTGCCAAGTCTCGCGCATCACTGTTTCACCCTTCAATGCTGCCTCCTTGTCCCCTGCTCTCCCTTTCGCTAGCTGCATTTTGACACCAATGCTCTGACATTAACTGGGCATGTTATCCCTCAGTGCAGTTTGACACTCACTCCTGGAGTTAAGGCTGACCCCATCTCAGCCACCTTGAACGTCTATGCTGAAGTTCTGCAAACGAAGTGGTTTGTAAACAAGGGGAGCTTGTCCATCAAGTTCTGGAGGTTGGGAACTCCTAGATGGAAGTACGGGCAGACTGGGTAAGGGACTTCTGTGTGACCTGTGCTTGGCATCTTTCTGCTGTGTCCTTACACACTGGAAGTAATTAAGGAAGATCATGAGAACCCTGGCCTCGCTGTGATCAGTAGGATAGTAGCAGGATATTAGTATGGACTCCTCCTTCATAGTTGATAGCGTACACAACCAAGGAACAAAGCATGCAAGTCAGTAAATTTCAAGTAGGTATTGTGCCAGGAACCAGAGACAGAGAACAGAAATACAAATGTGTGTGTACACATGTGTGTATGTGTGTGTGAGTGAGCATGTGTGTATGTGTGTGAGGGTATATGTGTGTTTGTGTGGTGTATTTATTTATTATACCACAAAACATTCTTCTAACTTTTAGCTTTTGTTTGCAAGATGGTTAAATGAGGTTGAACTGGGTAATTTTGGTGAGAACACCCAGGTCTAAGTGGTTCTTCTATTAGGTAGAACAAAGGAAAAGAAATTCACAGAGCCAAACATAAATAATTAGAATGGTCAGGATAAACCAGACGTGGTGGCTCATGTCTATGATTCTAGCACGTAGAGGGTAAAGGCAGGAGAATTTAATCCCAGCCTAGCCTGGTCTATAGAGTTAGACTGTCTTAAACAAACAGGGTAGACCGAGTCCTCTTGGAGGAGAGGACTGAGTGCTCCTTGTAGCTGTGGGGAGGAATGGAAAACATAGTACTTGTCCTTCTGAGACTGACTTAATTCCTAGGATCAACTTATTTCACCCACTTTTTCCCCTGCAAACAGCATAGTGTGTTGTTTATGATGGAAGCAGAGTCAACCATGTGCACTTCCTATTTTCTTTATTTGCTACTCTGTTGTTGACACCTAGGTTGATTCTCCATCCTAGCTACCATGAGTAGTGCATCAGTAAACATTGATATGCAGGTATCTCTGTGATACATTGACTAGGTTAAAAATCAAATGTGTGTAATGATATTGAAGTATAAGCAAAAAAAAAAACTGTCCAGGGGAGCAGAGGGCATTCCCAGAGGAGAGAGGGAGGAGAAAGAGAGGGTAGCAGGTAGGGCTGGAGGGGAATATGATCAAAGCACTGTGTATACTATGCAGGAAAATAGCCTTATATAATGCAATGTCATGTTCAATGAATTTATATATTAAAATATTTTAAAATGAGTAGGTGATTGGAAAGTCCTCTGTAGGGGAATAATGGCTACAGAGGCAGAGGGGAGTGATGTATAGATTATAAGACACTATAGTTTATTCTCAAAAATTTTCCAGATTATTAATTTTAAAGATTTACTTTATTTCTATGTGTATATGTCTGATTATCTGTGCAGTCATGTGTGCAGATGCCTGTTGAGGAGCAAGGAGGGCATTGGACCTCTTGGTGCTGGACTGACACTTGAGAGTTCTCCAATGTCAGTGATGGATAATGAACTTGCTGCTCCTCGTAAGAACAAGTGCTCTTAGCTTCTCACCCGTTTCTCCAGCTACAGAATAATGTATTTATGATTCAGCATTAACTTCCAGAGGTTTATTTTACTTATGTGAATAAAGGGAAGATTTGTAGGGTAGATTTGAGCAGATAACAATGTCAAAGGCCACTGAGCAAATGTATAGGAGTCTGGTAAAGGATTTCAACCAAGAGCAATGGTGGGGGCCGAAAGAGAGGAGCAGAGGCATAGTTTAACTCTGGAAAGGATATAGGCAGAGGACTTGGCAGGCATAAGTACACCATATAATTCGGGTGAAAACACCAGAAACTTAAGGAGATATAAAATTATACTGTGGTGTCAAACTATCCTTCAGGCAAAAGGCAAATCTTAAGATGAAGGGCCTTATTTTGTTATGACCTAGGAAAATAGTAGGGATTGGTTGTATTTACTCTGGTGCATTTAAGCTTTTTGGAGCCTGTCCTGGAACTAGCTCTTGTAGACCAGGCTGGCCTCGAACTCACAGAGACCTGCCTGCCTCCTCCTTCCGAGTGTTGGGATTAAAGGTGTGTGCCACCAACACCCAGCTGCATTTTAGTTTCTAATGACATAAGGTGGACTCAAGGATATGTGGCCAAAGTAACTTCTTTAATAATATAAGTAAATATTAAAATACTGTGCTTAAAATGGAATGGATGTCAGAGGGAATTGGAGACATGGCTCAGTGGGTGAAAGCATTGGCTGCTTTTGCAGAAGACTCAAGCTCAGTTCCCAGCTCCCATGTTAGTGGCTCACAATGGCCTGTAACTCCACCTCCAGGGAAGCTAATGCCACATTCTCTGCAGGTGCCTGTGTGAATGTAGGTGCACACACACACACGCACACACACACACACACACACACATACAAACACATCTTTTTTTCCCCCTTAAATTCAGTGTTATACATGGAAATGAAGATGTGACATTTTCAACACAAAGGGAGCTTGTGTTTTACCTGCGGCCCTTTGCGGAGAGGTTGGGGCGTTAAAGCAATCTCTAGACAATGCTTGCTTTATGAAAGCAATTAAGTAAGCAAACACCAAGTGGAACTGCATTCTAACAGCTGAAAAGCATATTTCAAAATAAAATGGGAAGGCAATTCTCATTTTAAGGTAATCATTTTCAAGACCGGTGCTTATTTCAAACACTACCCGAAACCGCCCAACACACTTGAGCCAGCTGTATGCCTAGGCAAACAGCTGAGTATTTGGCTACTGTGTCACGCCCCACGCTGGGGCTGCCTACAGGAAGCTCTAGACTCAAACACTCTGGTCAAACACCATTTTCAAGGCACTAGTCAAACAATTATTTTTTCCTAACAGGAAAAAGGCTCTGCAGGCAATCCTCCCATCCATGCACCAGGCACATCGCAGTCTGTGGTCTCTATTCCCTGAAATCAGGACAGACTGAATAGTCTGGTCTATTTATGGTTAATTACCGGAGGCTTAAGGTTAATTGCTATGTTTTCATGTTATTAATTCCCTTCACAAAGAGCTATGCTGGTCGGTTTACCACATCCACCAATCAGTTCCCACCAGCGCTCAGCTCTCCAGAGAATGCAGGAACCAGGGGAGGAACCCAGCAAACCACTGACTGCTCATGAATATTTTTTCACTTAGGGACATTTTTGAAGTATGAGGGAAACTGATTTTCTTTCTGTTTATCTTCAGAGGTGCCCGGTTTGTCTTTTTCCCTGCCTTTCAGTTCCAGGAGACCAAACAGTTTTGTCAGTTTTTCACGAGTAGGGTGTTTTAGACTTCTTGTGCAGAGTTCAAAGTTCCTCTGTACAAACTGATGTGGTAAGTTCTGACACTGGACCCTGATGCAGTACCAAGGTAGCTTCTATCTGGACAGGTCGTCACTGGAGTCTCCATGTGAGCACCTCAGCAAGAAGCTTCCAGAGTCCCTTCAAATCCCTTCATCAACAGATCTAAAAATTGCAGTTAGAACTTCTGGCTGGTCTCAGCAAGCATGTGGAATAAGTGGATGAAAATCCGTGTTTTTTTTTTTTCATGATAAAGCAGAGAAATTTTACAATTTAGGAAATATGAAATGATTGATATATGTGCATACACAGTTATTATTGCAAGTATGCTCTTACAAAAGAGGAATGTTCCAGGCACAAATTGGGGTTCAGAGGGCTTTGAAGCTTGACTATGCATTACCTATGTACTACCTATATAATACTGTCTATACTTTTAATTTCATTATCAGTTCCTTTGCCATTAAATAAATCAGCAGGTTCTGCCACTGTTAATAAAATTATGTGCTATCATTTTAAAACATTTGAATGTAAAATAAGGCTGAGAGTTCAACTCCCCCCCCCCGATTGGTGTGGGATGTCCTTCTATACATGTGCTGATTTTATTGCTTAATATAAAGCTGCTTTGGCTATAACAGGGCAGAATAGAGGAGGGCAGGAATTCCAAGCAGACAGATGAGGAAAGAAGGTGGAGTCAGGGAGAAGTCATTTAGCTGCCGAAGGAGACAGAAGCCAGAACTTTACCCGAAAGCCACAGCCTTGTGGTGATACACAGAATAATAGAAATGGGTTAATTTCAGATGTAAGAGTTAATAAGAAGCCTAAGTTAATAGGCCAGGCAGTGTTTTAATTAATATAGTTTCTGTGTGATTATTTTGGGTCTGGGTGGCAGAGAATAAACAAGGAGCCTCTGCCTACATCTGATCCATTGAAGTCACCATTTATGTTTAAGAGAAATAGCTCCAGCACACAAGATGCCAGCCGGTGTGGCTTTTAAATGTTTGTTCGTTCAGTCATTCATTCATCCATTCATTCATTTGTGTGTGTTTGTGTGTGTGTGAGCACGCACACGCATGTGTGTATGTACGTGCACAGGCTACTTCCCCTGTGTGGAAGTCAGAGAACAACTTGTAAGAATCAGTTTTCTCCTACCATGTGTGTTCCAGGGACCGACTTAGGTGGTCAGGTTTGATGGCAGGCTCTGTTACCTGTTGAATCATCTCACCAGCCCAGAGCCGCCCCCTTCCAGCTTTACTGAGCCTGAACATTTGGGAGTTGCCCACGTGTTCCCCTGCCAGGGGTGACTTAGTATCTGAAATAAAATAATAACTTTACTTTCATATGCTCAAGTCCCTTCCACAGCAGGCATCGAGCCCTGTTTTTACTACTTTGTAGCCTCTTTCATCTTGAGAAATGCTGGGTAGATGTCCCCATATCAACAATATGAGCAAAACCCAGCAATTAAATGAGCAGTGGAGAATGAAGCAGTCAGTTCAGAAGAGATCAAAAGGGAGGAGGTGACCGAGGCTAACCAGGAACTTGAAATAAAAGGTTTTGGGTTCAAATTGACCTTGCTCATAGAAGCCACGCCTGTGACTTTGCACATTTTTATGACAGTCTAATAATGAAGGTGATAATGATCCTTGTGGCTCAGTTGCATCAGAAATCCTTTAAACTTTTGCAAAAAGAATCTCAAATTTGGTGGTTGGTATGATGTTTCTTACACACACACAAAATTGTTAGTCATTTTGCAAAAAGGAAAATATGTGGCCATAAAAATCTCTGATGGAAGTTGTCTACTATAAACAGCTGTCAAAATGCTTGCTTAATGCACACTTCATAAAAAAATCCTAAACAACAACAACACCAAAAAAATAAAACCACTTTGCAGATGTACTTTCATGGCTGTACATGGTGTATTCAACTGGTTTTGGTGAGGTAGAAATTAGGTGAATATATAAACCATCAGTGTGAGCTATTTTCTTTTTATAAAATTATCTTGTTTTGTTGTTGTTAATCGTTCTCTAAAACTACAATCAAATTATAAGAGACTCTCAAAGGCCACAAAAGAGAAACCTTTTCTCTGTTATTGATTTAGTAAGTGTTACTTTGTTTAAGGTTCACATTATGATGCTGCGGGACAGAACTATGCCGTAAAATGCTATGAAGTAGATCAAAATGCTGTCATCTCCGGAAAACTACTTTTTAAAATTAAGAGCAAATGGAGTTTACTTGTTTTTGACTCAGTGGGTAAGAGGGCTTTCTGCACAAGCATGAGGACCTGAGTTCAAATCCCAGCACCGCATTGAAAGCTGGACATTGGAGCACATATGTTTGCACCCCTAACTCCATGGTGGGTGGAGACAGGAGGAATCTTTCAACTTGCTGGCAGCCTAGATGCAGGTTAGTGGGAGATCCCATTTCAAAGGAATAAGAAAGAGTGTGATAGAAAAGGGCATCTGAAGTCCCGTTTTAGTGGCTGTGTGCCCGTAAGTGTCCCCTTACTGTATCCTCCAAGACAAAGGTCTATACTAGTGGTTCTCAACCTATGGTCATGACCCCTTTGGGAGTTGCATATCAGATATCCTGCATATCAAATATGAACTTTACAGTTCACAACAGTAGCAAAATTACAGTTATGAAATAACAACAAAATAATTTTATGACTGAGGGTCACCACAGCATGAGGAAGGGCACTAGGTATACTGAGAACCACTGCTCATATCATAAACATATGATGCATGCTTATGGATTTATTTCCCCATTTTTTATAATACCCTAGACCCCTAAACCTGCTTCCTGCTTGTCTTCCATCTGTTGTAGTATTATGTGTGCTTCATGGCTTTGAAAAATACCAATAAAATGGCTCTGCCAGTTCTTGCCTGATTGATGGGAGTACTGTGTAATTTGCTAGGGTAAAGCTGACTATTAAAACCCTTCATTTTATGTATTAAACACTTTTGTACTTTGAGAAGGCATTCAAGTGACAGCATTTGTGCTAAATAACTACACATCATCAAACAAGGTAATAATAGCAGAGCAGGTTTCATGATAATGGTGGGTGCGAGTGGTTCCTTGGGTGATAGGTTTCACGGGGTGGGGGAGTGAATGGAGCGAGTCAAGACAGAGGGTCTGACGTGTGAATGTGTAATTAAGGGAGTCCCTTTAATTGTCCACCTGGGTTGGCTCCCTGTCCGTCCTCAGATGATCTGCGTTGCCAGACGGAGTTGCTGTTTGTTTTTTGAAGAAGTTTCTCACGGAAACATTTCATGTGATGATAAAGTCATGTTATGAATCTGTACATTAATCATCCTATCCAGTTACTGTGCTTACTTCTCAAAGAACAACTGTGAAGTTGGAGTTACAATCTGAAACTGTCCAGCATAAAGTGTTTCGTTTATTGACTGTTTATAAACAAAACACTTATGTCATGAAAGACAGTCATCTTCCCTGGGGTTTCACTTTCCATAGTCTAATGACCCACAGAGAATAGTGATTTAAAATTAGTATATGGAAAATTCCAGAAATAATTCACAAATGTAGTGTTTTTCATTCTTCTGAGCAGCATGAGGAAGTCTTAGATCACTCCCCTCCACCCCAGCCAAGGTGTCAGATACCTTGATGCACCATCTGTCGGTCTGTACTTCTTATTACCTGCCCAACAGTCACTCACCAGTAGCTTTGATTATGGGATGGGTTTCCATAACATCATAGTGTGCCTGGTGCAGTAACCCTTATTCTACTTAACCATGGCCCCAATGTGCAAGAAAATGATAGACAGAGGTACCAGGACATAACACCTAGGAGGGTAGGTTGGCTATGTGGCACAAGACAATGCTGTAGGGCATATAGGAAACTATACAGCTATATATACAGTTCGATATTTTCTGTGGTTTCTGGCATCTTTGGTTCAGTGGTATCTTTGAACATATCCCCTGTGGAGAAGAGGTGCCTGCCCTCCTTAGTAATTTTTCAGACGGCTTACTTCCACCAATTACAATAACAGGAAAGCTAGTTTAATTTATTTCCTCAGTTGAGAGATGCACGCACACTTTAAATGCTATCAGGAGCTCAGTTTGCTTTACATTTCATCATCTGTTATTCTAGACAGCTCCATTAGTATATGAAATGCTGTGGTCCTCCAGACGTTGGGCCCAATTTTGAAAAGTTTTAGGATGCAATTGTCTTGATGATGTTGGAGAAAACCTTTCTAAATTAGATGGCTCAATGGGTTAACAGAATTTGTGTTCTATAATATTTGATGCATTAAATTTGCAGACCTTTCATGATAGAGCAGAATTGAAAGTATGTTTACAAATTACGGCTTTGGTCTGGCAGGGTAATTATTGCTCTGTTCTCTGTCCTTGAATGTATGTGGTAACTGATAATATTCTATGACATTTTCTAGCAAGACTGTCTGAAATGTTGCTAAATGACCACTTGCTTATTGCAGAACAAGCTACAAACAAAAGCCATTAACTCTCTAGGGTCCATTCTCTCCCAGGATATTGTCATTCTTGGTCAGCTCAACCTTGAGAAAATTGTTTGTGACCCACTCTGCTGACAGAGTGTGGGAAGTGTGGGGGCTTTCTAGATAGGATCCATGCTTACAGAAAAATGCAAAAAGTCAGACATTTTAATCTCCACATCTAACTGCAGTAGGAAATAAATCACGAAAGCAATGTGAGAAGTAATTCAAACCCAATCTCAAAGAATGGCAACAAGAAAACAGGAAACTTCCTGGAACAAGATTTAGCCATAAGTCACGTCAGGATTTATAGCTCTCGGGTCCCGGCCCTGGAATGACGACTGCTTTTCCTCTGATTTGAATCTCAGGCCACTTAGTGACCATGTTTGTGTTTCATTGTCTTTATCTACAAAGTGCAAAAATGTAGTTTTATTTCTCTGAAGCCTGTACTGTGCCCCCCACCCCCACAACCGAGACCTCTCAGAAGTGATACTAAGGCATATCCACAGGTGAAAACAAGTCTTCTTTGTGGAGAAGTCACCTGCTGGGCCACTAAAGTCTGCAGACAAAGAATCTGTGTGAGATGCAACTTCAGGGGTCAACTGTAAAACTTCTGGATAAGTGAAGGCCCCTAACTACAGTTATACTGTAAGAGATGATTTCCTTTGTATTCATAAAATAGAATGTATTAGTTAAGAAATCTCCTTCTGGATGGAGTATTTATTTTCATGGACTCATTATTTAAGGAACTAGTATATTTAAATTGCTTTGGAGATAAGTCACTGTAGCCGCCTGCTGTCGTAGCAATTGCGAATGTAACTGCCACGATGAAGAGAGTTTAGACCATCAAGAATTAACCACCCAGATCTGGAATTACTGTGTTAAGTGAAATAAACCAGACCTTGTAAGACATACTCCATAATCTTCTCTGATAAGCGTAGCCTACCCAGACTTTAATTTTTATATATGTGTGTCTATTTGTTTGTATGTAGATATAAATCAGCAGAAAGCAGATCATGTGGCAGGAAAGAGAGACCTCAGCAGGGGAATAGAAGAAAACAGGATCACTCAGTACAAGTTACATAAAACCAGAAAAGGGGGTATTGGGGAGAAGATGGAAGTCAGCATGGGTGGGAGTTGGGGGAGAGGATCCACAAGATCGAACCATACATAAAAATGCCAGAGCAAACATATTACATTGTGGGCAAATGAAAAAACAAAACCTATTAGCATCTTTAAATAAAGAATCATCTGACCCCAAATTTGGGAACTAGTCATCCGCTGTCAAAATAGTGCAATTTCTATGGTAATATGTGATTCCTCTCTTTACGTTGCCTTTGAAAACCAGTTCAAGCTTGACTTTGTCATATGAAAGCTAAACAAAGTTTAAAAAGTGTACAGAATTTCCTAACCACATACTCATCGTGGGCTTTATTGCTGCACTTGCTCAGTGGCTCATCGTAGGACGAATTGTTCCCAGATTATGTAGGTCAGAGGATTAGTAGTCATTGGCTGTATTTAAAACAAGGCCAAATAGAAAGGGGAGATTACAGATTATGGGCGCATGGGAAGAGAATGGAGCCCCAGTCCAGGAGCTGCTGCATCCTCTCAACAAAGAAGCAAGAATTCCAACATCATTAATAACACTTGTTTAAGGCCTTTCCACCATCCAGGCTGTCAACCTATATTCTCTAGGAATCTCACTAGAAACCCCATGTGCAGTGAGAGACATATCCTAAGCAACCCCAGTGACTTCTGATCTTACCTTATCAGATTTTCGTGCCATCAAATCCCTTCTGGAGCCACCCTGTCCTCTTGCTTATCACAAAAAAAATTCTCAGCAAGTCTTTGAGATGAAAATTGAGAGACACCAAAAAGCTCGAAAGAGGACATTGCCAGGTCTAACCATGCTATCACCAGTAGTAGATCATCTCTGGAGAGTTTCAGAAACCAAAAATGATACAGAAATGAGAAAGGCAAACTCCAGATGGCCTCAAGGTAGATTCTTTCTCTCATGAGCAAATTGTGTAGCTTGATGGGTGTGGTTTATCCAGTCTCTGGAGAGCTGCAGCTGTGTTCCTGGTTCAAATCCTGCAATATGCAATCCTCATAGATGCCCCTGCAAATGGCAGAGACCTGCTGTCACCCTTCCCCAGATCTTACATAGAGAGTTTGAGGTTAGTCTCAGCTACATGAAATTCTATTAAAAAAAAAAGAAGAAGGAAGGAAGGAAGGATAAAATAAAGCTCACACTGATAGTTTAGAATCTTCACTATTTCAAAGTATCTTGAACATTGTATATATTTCAGGTTGATACATCAAGTCAGCATTCTTGCAGAAGCATGGTCAATTTAATCTACTAATTCCACACTTACTTCTGTCTCTTACAAAGATATAGTTATAATTGTCATTATTCATTTAAAGTCAAGATTGGAACTTCCAAGTTATCTTTTGAGAAGAACATGAATTGTATGACATTTACTATTGTCAAGATGGTAAATTTAACAATTACTTTTCATGTGCTCGTTATGAACTTGTACCATCAGTCTGTGTTAGATAGGATTAGACTAAACTGTGTTGAAAAATCCAAATTAATTGAGGCTTTATGTCATGGAAGTATATAATTGGTATTTTTAAAGGTAATTTAAATATTTGTATATATATAATACTTTTCTTGAGTAATATTCATATGAACACAATCCTAAATAAATAATAGTACATTAAAAAAACACTTCTTGTAATATTTCAATTAGTTGCCACAAACTGAAAGCCACACGAATATCCAACTATGGGAGATAGTTATGTAAATCATGATATATCAAGAAAGAATGGTATATAACCATCTAAAGTGGTACATATGAATCTAATTAAAGCTATAATGGGCCCAGTATAATGGCTTAGCAGGCAAAGGTAGTTGCTGCCAAGCATGATGACCTGATGATCCCTAGAACTTACGTGGTAGAAGGAGAAAACCAATTCCTACAAGTTGTCCTCTGACTTCCACATACTTTCTTTGATACACATGCCCCTCCCCAACAAAATAGATAAATATGATAACATATTTAAGAACAGAAATAAACCAAAGATATAAAAATCATCTTTTAAAGAGCTATGTTATGTGAAATTAAAATTGTAACGATATATCAAATTTAAAAGGCAGAACTAAGATTTATATAGAAATACCTATGTGAACAAGTTGTGTAGTGATATACAAAATAAAGCCTAGAACTATACTATAGTGGGCTTCCTTCATTTTATTAGAGATTATTACCTTCATATTGGGTTTGGTTGGGTGTGTACATCAGACACATCTTCAAGAAATCCCACACTGTTTCCTGTGAGGGCCTGCACAACTAATGGAAAAGGGATGTGGAGGTTTGAATGGCCCTATAGACTCATAAATTCGATTATGTGTCCCCAGTTGATGGAACTATTTGGGAAGGACTAAGAAATGTGGCATCAGAAAAGGTATGTCACTAAGGGTAGGTTTTGAAGTTTCAAAAGCCTATGTTGTTAGCAAATAACTTGTTGTCTCATGGCTGTGGATCAAGATATGAGCTCTTAGCTGCTGCTCCAGCTCCATGCCTGCCTGTCTTCAGCCCCTGCTAGGATGGTCATGGTCTCCCACCCTCAGAAACTGTTAGTCCAATTGTCTTGATCATAGAGTTTTGTCACAGCAATAGAACAGTAACTAAGGCAGGGACCTGGGCCAGACTGACCGACTGCCATTAAGTCACTGGACTTTAGTGGTTTCTCTGTTATAGTGCAATCCTGTTGCCTTCTTGGCAGACAGCTAGGATTTTAACCCAAGGGACAGTTCTCATTTCTTTCCCCAAACTTTAAATTTAGAATAACTGATTTTAGTCTTATTTTTCTAAGCCTTAAAATTTAAACACTATAAATAGGAAAAAAGAAAACAAGACACAAGTAAAACCCCAGGATTATTAGTAATTGTTGCCCCTCCCATTTCCCTTTCATTCCTACATATATTTTTATTGTGATAAAATGCAGATTAGCACGATGATCACCTCAGCCAATTTTAAATGTACAGTTAAGTGGTAATGACTACATTGATTGATACATCCATCCTAGAAATGTTCTAGTTGCATAATTAGTTAAATATAATAAGTTTCATTGTGACTTTTTTACATATGCATAATGTATTTCAATCTTATTTATATCCCATTGCCCTCTTTGGTCCCTGATGCATTCCCACTAATCCCATTCCTTTTTCCAGCTAGCTTCTCCCCTCCCCTGCTTCACACTCTCAAATCTTTCTGTTTGTTTATAACCCAAGTGAGTTTCAGTTAGGGTTGTTTAAAGTCATTTGGATGGGAAATTTTTTATTTTTTAAATTTTTATTTAAAAGTTTTATACAGTATGGTTTGATCATATTTTGCCCTCCACTGTTTCCAGATACTTCCTACCTCCCTACCCACCCAAATCCAAATTCACGTTCTTTTACTCTCTCTCTTTTTCTCTCTCTTTCAAAACAGGCCA
Source organism: Bramus lutescens (assembly GCA_001685075.1). Taxonomy (NCBI): domain Eukaryota; kingdom Metazoa; phylum Chordata; class Mammalia; order Rodentia; family Cricetidae; genus Bramus; species Bramus lutescens. The sequence goes on along the minus strand of LOEQ01013405.1, from coordinate 3,232 downwards.
ACAGGAGGAAAAAATTTAGAGAAGAAGAAAATGGAAAACAAAACAGATAAATTGAAAAGAGAAGACAAAAAAAAAAAACCCAAAACAAAACCAAAAAGCGAACACCCCAGCCAACAACAATAACAACATGAAGTTCATTTCTGTTGGCCAGCTACTCTGCTGGGCATGGGAACTATCCCGAGATGTGGTTGATATAACCAGGAAACTGTATCAAAGAAAACTGACAGTAGTTAACAACTGTCAATCACTTCTTAGTTAGGGGTGGGACTTTGTGCTCATGTCTCCATCTCAGTGCTGGGATTTTGTCTGATCTCAATATGTGCAGTGTGCTGTCACTGTTCAATCTGAATAATCTGTGTATTGGTCCTGTGTCTAGAAGGCTCTGGTTCCTTGGAGTCACACGCCACCCTGACTTTCTTACTCTTTCTGCAGCCTTTTCCTCATAGATTCTTATGCCTTGAAGACGAAAGCTCCAGTCTTTCACACTGCACATTGTCCATCTGTAGATTATTTATTAATTGTCATCTATCCCGAGAAGCAGCTTCTCTGGTGAGGCTGGAGTGATGCTCTGATCTGTGGGTATAGCAATATGTCATAGGAACCATTTTCTTGCCATGTTTCTTTAGCAGAGTCATTTATGGGTTCCATTTGATGGAGTGGGCCGTACAGCCAAGCACAAAGTGGTTGGTAACATCCATGCCACTATATCTTCTTACACGCAGGTTTCAGGATCTGTAGCTGGGTGATGCTGAGGATTACTTTTCTCTTCCTGTAGTGTGCGGAGTGCCGATCATCACTATGAACATTCAGTAGGGGTGAATCTTCTTGTTATATCGGGAAAATCTGACAGGTTTTATTCAGGAGCTTGATGAGCACTGACCAGAGGCTACACCACTGAAAAGATACCTCTTTGTCCCCACAGCAATAACTGCTTATAAATCTGCAGTGAGGGTTGGGACCCCAGGATCCCCTTCCCGTTCTGTGACAAGCTACTGTCAAACCCTGTCTTGCAGAGAAGTTGTGCTGATAATTGTGGATTTTGTGAGTTCGACACTGCAATAGACACATCATTCCATCAAGTCACCTTTCTACACATCCTCCCATCCCCTACCTCTGGCTCCTGTATCGTTTTGTTCTTATGATGTTTCCTGAGCCATAGAGGAGGTAATAGACGTCCACTTTATGGCATGGAAGTCAATAGCTATTTATTTTCTGTACTTTGACCAGATCTGAATCTCTGCAGTCACTGCTGACCACAGTGATAAGACCAACTCCTCATTTCAAACTTACTTAATTACCTCTCTTTTCTTTCTGCTTGGAATAATTAGAAGTTTTGTGACAATTCGAGAGTATAAGCTCAAATGTGGAATTCAATTTAGTTATAATAGAGTGAGTCATCTGAGCAAATTTACTTTTATAACTATTTGATGGTACTAGAAAGCCATGAAAAGCGTATCTTTTTTGGCTGCATACAGATTATTTTTAATCACTGATGTGACACAATCTAAAACCACCTGGGGAGGTAATCTTAATGAAGAATTATTTATCTCAGATTGGCTTGTGAGTATGTCTGTGGAGGATCGTGTTGGTTGATAGTTAAAATAGAAAAGACACATCCTTAGTGCGAGCAGCAGCATTTTACGTGCTGGGCTCTGACCTGCGTAAGCTTGAAGGGAGTTGGCTGAGCAGAAAGAGCAAGTAGGCAGTGTGGGACATTCATTACTCTCTGTTCTTGACTATGGCTGTGGTGTGACTTGAGTGCCGGCTTGACTTCCCTTAGATGATGGCCTGTCACTCAGAATTGTAAGCCAAACAGACCTTTTCCTTGCATAAATTGCTTTTTGTTAGGATATTTTATCATAACTGTTAAAATGGAAGCAGGACGCACCAGTGAGTCCATCCAAAGGACCTTGCACTGTGGGTCAGGATACATTTGCTTTCCACATCTTTTGGTGAGCAGGCAGCCTTTTGTGCTTTGTAGAAACACGTTTATAGTTCTGACACATCCTAGCCTTGTGACCTCATTCTCTTCATCTTTAAAATGGGTGTAGGTTAAACTTGTTGCCAAAGGGTCTCCCACTGTGGTGTGCACTGCTGAGGTCTGGAGCAGCTCCAGCCACTATTATGCTAGCCTATCACAGCTGTCAGGTGGCTTGAAGTCATTTCTCATGGCTATCGGGGTTCCTGTTTTATCTGGCTCTTTCGCTAATTTGTAAAGTCTAATCTATTTGGTTCCCGCGTTGGTAACACAGCGAAATGGAACTTGGGCAAGACGTTGGCACGGAGAGAAAGGTACAAAGTCAAGCCAGGAACAAAACAAGGGTGGAAATGCTGAGAAAACCCGACAACATTCCAGAGCACAGTCTGGGTAGATGAAACATTCAGGGACGTGGCGGGAGCCAGAGAGTACTGCAACAAAGACACACTGTGACAGCCAAGGTCTGGGGTTCAGTCCGGGATTTTAGGGTAACAGGGATGTCAGAAGACAGAGCAGAGGTACTGCCTGAGCTTGACTGGGGGGACTTCTTGAGACCAACAATTTCTTCTGTCAAGCCTCTCAAAGGCTCGAGGGTTCTCCACAAATGTACGTTGACCTTTTAAAATAAGTGCAACCCTGCAAGGCTAGAATCTTGGAAGTCATAAAATAAACTTTTGGGACTAAGGTGTTTAGACATTGATTAAATACTTAGAGGGTTGGCGAGACGACTGAGCAATAAAAGGCTTTTGCCATGCAACACTGACCTCCTGAGTTTTGTCTCCCAGGGACACGTGCATGGGAAAGAGAAAACCAACTCCTAAAAGTTGTTCTCCCCTCCACAAGCCTGGCCACACTTACACACATAACAGTCACATGCACACACACACGTACACAAACATGCATATACACACACACGCACATATGCATACACATCCACACACATGTGCACAATGCACACCCACACGCTTTAAAAAAGACTCTGAGAGTATTTAAGTAACACTCATGATTGCATCGAATCATTTCAGATTCGATATAATCCAGATATAATAGGAGAGTCCCAGCTGGGCAGTGGTGTTGCACACCTTTAGCACTTGAGAGGCAGAAGCAGGCGGATCTCTGTGCGTTTGAGATCAGCCTGGTCTACAAGAACTAGTTCAAGAACAGGCTTCAAAACTACGGAGAAACCCTATCTCAAAAAACCAGAGAGAGAGAGAGAGGAGAGAGAGAGAGAGAGAGAGAGAGAGAGAGAGAGAG
>LOEQ01013403.1:477-19162 GCA_001685075.1 Bramus lutescens | reverse complement strand
CCGAGCGGCTGGCTCGCTGGGTCTCTCTATTGATTTCTCACTCTTCCTGGGTAGGGACAATATCTGACTCATCCATTTCCCAGCAAGATCCTGGCACACAGTAGGTGTTGATAAATGTTTTCTGAACAAAATGGAGTTGGGACCAATGCCCAAAAGGCAGATTCTCTCATTTTCATTGTTTAAAAATACCATGGATTTCCTTTTACGCATTATGCATCGCACAAATTAATTTATCCAGTACTGTTTCCCCATCCACAGCTTTCAAAGGCTTTAGCCCACATTCCAACAACAACAGATCTGCTCTGGGGGCCCGACTAGCATCTATTTCCCATGTGAATTCCCACCATCACTTGTGAGTAGGCCCAAGGAAAGGAGCTGAGAGAAATCATGGGAGACGCTGCTTCCTTGGCAAGATCAGGTATTTTCTAGGAACATCTGAATTAGTTAGAGTCCATGTGCTGGGACAAACATAACAAAATCGGTTTAAGGAAGGCTAGGTATATTCTTGCTCACAGTGGCGGGTTCAGTACATCCTGGTGGAGAAGTCAGTGGCTGAAGTGGCCGTTTCATCCGGAGCCAGGAAGGAGACGGAGAGAATGGAAGCAGTGGTCTTTGCTTTCCGTCCTTGATTAAGTGCGAGAACCCAGCTAAGGCAATAGTGTCACGTACTTTTAACCTGGATCTTCTCACTGCAGTTAATCTAATCCAGACAATTTCTCCCTGGCATGTCCAAAGGCTAGCCCAATCTAGACATGATCTTATAGGCATGCCCCAAGTCTTGTCTCCTCGGTGACAAGCAGTACTCAAGCTATGGGGCTTGACCCCTTTGGGGGATTACATATCAGATATCCCGTATATCAGATATTTACATTATGATTCACAACAGTAGCAAAATTACAATTATGAAGTAGCAAGGAAATAATTTTGTGGTTGGGGTCTCCACATGAGTAATCGTGTAAAGGGTCGCAGCTCTGGGAAGAAGAGAAGTACTGTATAGCTCCTGTCAGTGATAACTCTGATTAACTGTCACAGCACCTCCTTTGATCGTCTCCACTTCAACAGCTTCTTTATTCCTGCAGAAAATGGCGGGAGAAGCACTGACTTTTAGTTAACAGTGCAGTTGTGCCGTCAGACCCCACCAAAGGACAGCCGTGAGTGTTGTAGCCTTGATGATGTCACCAAGCCTCGGTTTCTTCAACTGTAAAGACCCCACCAAAGGACAGTCATGAGTGCTATGGCCTTGATGATGTCACCAAGCCTCGGTTTCTTCAACTGTAAAGACCCCACCAAANAGACCCCACCAAAGGACAGTCATGAGTGCTATGGCCTTGATGATGTCACCAAGCCTCGGTTTCTTCAACTGTAAAGACCCCACCAAAGGACAGTCATGAGTGCTATGGCCTTGATGATGTCACCAAGCTGGCCTTGATGGTGTCACCAAGCCTCGGTTTCGTCAGCTGTAACGAGAGCTAAGCCGCATGTACATCTAAGGCCCAGTCTAAAGATGGAACAAGAAAGCTCTACATTAACTCAGCTTAGGAAAGGTCTCATGCCTGTGAGCCATGTCTTCTAGAGAGCATAGGCAGACTCTCTGGCCAGCTGATGGTCCATGCCAACCATTCGCCAGACCACATGAGATTGTGGTGCCATTTCTTAGATCCTTTCAGGAGGAATTAGTAATTGCTATTTCTGCCATGACCCATTACCATTACTACTTCTCTCTAAAGTATGTCTCATCTTCCAGTCAGACCACCCCTAAAGCGGCGGTGAAATATGGTATCTCTCACATAAAGTCCTCCAGTGACCTCTCATTTGTGGTAATGATAGAAGACGGCCCAACATGGCCAACAGAGTCCTGTGTGTTTCCTACCTGCCTACTGACAAGTGCTGCAGAACCCCCACTTCCTCTTCCTCAGGCTACCACACTGGAGTCCTTCACTTGAACTAGGCCATTGTTCTTTCGGCCTGGATTCGGTGATGATATTGGCAGGCAGTTCTCCAGCAAACAGAACCAGTAAATCCCTGGCTAGCCACACTGCCAAGTTTCCTAGTGGACATACTCACCAAGTCATACCAAGCTGTGTTAGGAAGATGTGCACCGGAGATAATTGCAGGTTAGTAGAAGCAGCCTCTAGCTCACTGTGAAATATTGACCCTGCTTCCTCTCTTCCTTCTACCTAGAATATTGTGCTTTCCCTTCTTTTCCTAGTTAATAGTTGTTTATTCTGATTTTAGACACCTCTTTAAGGAAGTTTCTGGATGGTCCACCCTGATTTACCGACCCCCTGGTTACCTGTTTACATACCAACTTCTACTTTTATTTTAAGTAGTTTTCTGAAACTCGATGATGTGAATCATGTGATTTATGAAGAGGATAGTGTATGCACGCAGCATTCACCCCTGCACCACCATGGCCTCTGTGCTGTCTGAACAAAAGGACTCAAACAATGGCCATCAATGAATGAGGCATGGCCACCTCGATTCAGGTGCTATTCCTGACATTAGGAATAACAAAAAGATGCATGAGGTGCAGTGGTGACCTTAAGGACCTTGTAACTCTTGTCCTTTTACAGCGAGAAATAATGTTGTGTGGCCGTAAAACTCTTGAGTGTGCATTTAGTAGACTGATCTGTGTTTGACATCTAGGAGGAGTATAGTAAGTATTTTTGGATGTCAAGCAAAAAGATATGTTTTCCTGGCATGTACAGTGTAAGAAAAGAGAACCAGCTGTGGTCCTGAGATGGTATCTGGAAAATGTTCAGAGAGAACAATGATTTGATAGAATCTCCAGCGCAGGCAATTACGAAGATTTCAGAATTGCCTTCCAGCATGAGCAGGCTCCCGTCTCTCTCTAGCTTCTGTCCGGAGTCCATCTAGCCCAGTTCATTTTACAGCTATGTTGAGTATCAGCAGTCGTCTGTATTACTGAGCAGCAGCATACAGTGAGATGTCTGGGAACTTGGCAGGCCAGCATCCCCACCGTGAATAAAAATGATGTGGGCCAATTGCTCACATCTGTGGAAACATAAGTGACTGTGAAGGCAGACTCCAGTCTCCCAGCTACAGAAAGACTTGCAAGTCCGGAAACCCTGAGCTGGCCCCAAGAAATGATGGGAAATTCAATTTCAAAAGGGCTGTTTGCGAAGTAATCCAATACATACAGTGTGTGCATTATTATTGTATTATATTGAGTAATATCACATTTAAAGAGATTTCATAGCATCATAGCCTTACACAAGGGAATATAAAAGCAGTTCATAAAGAGAGGAGTACAATTTCCCTCCAGTGTTCGTTACTCTCCCATTATCCTCTGAATAATAATCAGAGGTCCACTTAGTCTGATTTGGAAAGGAACAGATCTGTAATTACTGCAAGTCTACAATGTCCTTCCAAGGGCTCAGCCCCAGTAAGGGGACAATGAATCCACAGAGCTCCTGCAGCTATCGACACTGAGGTTGAAGGAGGAACACAATAGCAATTCTAACTCACCCTCTCCTCTCCCATTGTGGTGAGTGTCCAGAGTGGACATACACTAGAAAGATGGGTCAGGTGAAACTGCTCCCAATGATTTCCTTCTACCGCAGTTGGCACCAAGAAAGAGTCATGTGATCACCCTTGATCCTGCCACCAACTTCAGTTCTATCTTTGCTGAAACTCCCGAGGGAAATCGAAAAGTAATAGGCTGAAGATCTGCTGAGAGATAGAAGACACTTTAAGGACTTGATACCAAATGACTTTCCATGGCTCTTCCCCACATCTTGTGAGATTCCTCCTGGGAACAAATACCTATCTATGGAATACCACTCTGGAGTTACCTCGATATGCATGCTTCTCTAGAGAAGGAGCTCCAGCTACCCATTTTACCAAAATATTGCTTCTATTTTCTGTACCTTTGTTTGATAAGGTTGCCATGGTGTTTTAGCAAAACTGATGTCAGGCTAGGAGTGGTGGTGCACACCTTGAATCCCAGCACTCAGGAGAGAGAGGAAGATATGATGTGGGATGTCCTTCTGTATATGTTTTGCTTTTACTGAATAATGAATAAAGCTGTTTTAGCCAATGGCTTAGCCGAGTAAAGCCAACTGGGAAATCTGAACAGAGATATTAGGTGAAGTCAAGGAGATGCCATAAAGCTGCTGAAGAACACAGGCGCCAAGCCAGAACCTTACCTGGTAAGCCACAGCCTCATGAAAATACACAGATTAATAGAAATGGGTTAATTTAAGATGTAAGAGTTAATAAGGAGCCTGAGCTAATAGGCCAAGCAGTGATGTAATTAATACAGTTTCTCTGTGATTATTTGGGTCTGGGTACCCAGGAAATGAACAAGCACTCTCCTTTTACACAGGTAGATCTCTGCGAGTTCAGGGCCAGCCTGGTGTACACTGGGAAACATTATCAAAAAATAATTGAAAAAGAAAAAAAAACTAAGGAAAGAATGATAACTTCCCCATCATTCAGAATGGGAGTCGGCAGGGGAGCATGAGATCCTTATCGCTCATCTCCCAGTGAAGAGATTTGGGGAAGTTTGAGGAAGCTCTTTGACTCTCTTCCCTTAGCTATAAAGTGAGGCTAAAACTGCTCACAATAGGTCTAGAATTAGTGGAATTGGATCACACACACATTGCATACTATCCATGTCTGACACTTATTAAAAACTGATCATGATGGTGAAGGCTGTTATCCCAGCATAAGATAGCTAAGGCAGGGCAGTCATGAGATCTAGGCCAGCCTCAGCTACACAGTAAGGCACTGTCTCCAAAAATAATGATTACAACAATAACAATAACCATTTCAATACTCATTCTGTGACTACACCTGCCTGGTTTAAAATCTGCATCACTAGTGGCATAGATTTCTAGTTCAAAGAAGGAAAGTCAGGTCATTATCTCTCTGTGTGTCTCTATCTCTATATATTTTATATATTTATCTGTCTAAATAACTATATATAGACTATATAGATCTGACAGCTGTGTGTGTAAGTTGATGGGTGAGTGAGTGGTGGAATTGGAATATATTATTAAAATCATAACCTAGCAAATCCACAGATGTAGAGCAGATATTGACAAATGCCTATGACGACCAATTCTCGCCACGGGCACACAGACATGGGACATACAACCCCAATCCCAGGACTATATATGTTGTTAGATATTTTTCATCTTTTAATCAGAACCAACTCAGTCAATAAAATCTCTCATTTTAAAATATAACCAACATATTTCATTCATGAATCCAATAAAACATGCCTGAGGTCTGAAGAAAGCCAGCCAACTAACAGTATGTAAACATTTGCCAAGACCAGGGATTGGCAACTTTTCCCTTTGCAGGTTAGACAGTGAGTGCTATTCCTCTGCGGGTCACACTTCACTGTCATCCTCATTCAGCTCTGAGACTGTGATGCAAAAGTGGCCAAAGGCCACCCAAGAGCCAATTACCACAGTGTGTGCCAATAAAACTTTATCTTCGGAAACATGTGGTAGCCTAGAGTTATATCAGCAGCCATTGTTAGCCAACTCCAGGCCTAGATTGTTAACACTGAGACTAAAAGCTTAGCGAAGTCTTGAGATAAGGGAGCAAAGGAAGAGTCGATGGTGAGCGTGGGTCCCACTGATAGTTGTACCCAGCAGGGAGGAAATCTGTGACGGTTTGCTTCAGACTGAGCATTCTCTCTGGGAGGGAAGGGATGCGTCCATGAGCACCTCAAGCTTACAAGACTACCAAAGGGTCTTCCCCAAAGCTACATAAGCATCAAACAGTTGCCTAGGGAGAGGAGACTCTACAGTGGAACTGCCTACTGTCTGAGCAGGGGAGTCCAGGAATGCAACCTTCTCATTTATCACTTAGTTTGGGGTGACATTGACCTTCACCTGTCATTTTCCTATGCATTTGGGGTGAATAGAAATAGTCTCCCTGGGAAAACTCATGCAGCAAGAGCCTTAAGTTCCAGCAAGTGCTTCCAAATTCTCTTCCTCAGCTTCCATCAGGTCCCCTCCTGTCTCTTCCTTTAAGAGCTTAATCATGCTACCTACTTGGACCTTCAATAACTTTACCCATGTTTTTAAAGAATCTTCCTGGGTTTAATTATCCCTTCCAACAGAAAATTTCCTTAAATCCAAATGCCAGCCCCTGTTTCCTCCCTGTCTTTAAACTTCTATCTCCTGGAGGTGAGGTGGTTGTGAGGTATTCTCACATGCACGCCCCGTTTTCTGCTCTTACATATCAGTGCCTCTGAGACAGTGCCTGGAACCCTAGGCAATTCTTCTAAGAATTGTTGGCCTTACTCCTCCCACATGCAAGCCAATCAGCGAAAAGAAAATGGGACCAAGTCCATCTCCGGTCATTAGAGTAGCACTGCCACCATGGCTTTCCTTAGTTCAAAACAAAAGGTAGCTAATTTCCCTCCCTACACTGGGCCAGAGAACAATCTATTCAAATTACAGGGATACAATGTGACACAAAGACGCAGAAGTCAAATACAATTTAGGTTATAATCAGTGATTTTATTGTAAAAAAAAGAATCTCGGGGAATTCTACGTCTCTTCTATTTGGTTTGTCACGTGTAGGGAGTCCATGTTTTCTCTCTGGGACCAGGGGATACCACAAGGAGAGGGAGGGTTAATGTTGGGGAAATGAAGACTGAAAGACAGAGCCAGAGAGATACAAAGACAGAGACAGAGAATGCATGCCCACATGCATGCTATTGGACATGCACACTGAAGCTACTCAGAGTTAAAGCTAATGTTGCAGAGACAAAGGTTGTTATGATATCTGTCTACAGTGATATTGATTAGAAAGTAATAAATGTCGATAGGTGATTTCCAGATTTCCAGTTTGTTCTGGAATCCACCAGGGCTGAGTCTGCATTTACTTAACACTCAGATCTCAGTTTCCCTACCCGCAGTTTTAGCATCCTTATACTAATCCCTTGTTGGGTTGTGTGAATTACAAAGCTCATGGAAGACTTCAGTGAAGAGGGAGGAAGAAAGGCGTCTCTGATTGCCAATCAAATGTAGCTCTGCTTTTCTCAGCTTTGCTACACTGAGCATCCACTTCTCTGTGCTCTGGGTTCCTCGCCTAGGTAAAGAAGGGTGAACTACAGCTCCTCTGGATCCTTTGGGGATTCAAGCAGATGATGCAAATACACGTGAAGCTTTGCTACCCCTGCCTTTAGCCTGGATGCAGTTATACGTGCTGGTTATCCCTCTCCCTTATTGGCAATAGTGACGATTGCTTCATCTTGTTTCCTTCTTTTCAGTCCAAGAAATTTATATTTATTTTTCTCCATCTCAAGATAAACATTTATATTTCCCCTTTAATAAACCAAAACTATTAACTTTTTTAAATTTGAATTTTATAATATGCAATGTCACAACTCTTCTTTGGGGAAACACCCTTTTTACCCTTGAAACATGACTTCCTTACTCGACCCTGCAAACTCCATTGGTCCTGGTGACCTGCTTTGTTTGAGATGCATAGTTGGAAAACCTAGATTTCTTTTTTTCTTTTAAAACAAACTTGAACTTGGCCATGCAGCTTTCTTCTCAAGGGCAGTGAAACTGCATTAAAGCCAGGTCCTCAAGGATGGAACATTCTGTTCCTGATGTCAGAAGGATAGTTCATTCCCTAGCTGGGAATAGCATCCTTCTTAGAGCCCAGATGACAGGGGTTCTATGAGGATATGGGACCTCCAAGATGCCCGGCTGAGCTGTCTTGTGAGGTCTCTTTTCTCTCCCGTGATGGGTAGAGTTAAGTGCTGTGTCCATACAGGTCCTTTGTAATGACAGGCATAGCTCTACATGAAAGGCTACCATTTGAGAATTTAGTTGTTAGCAGCCACCACACGCCTCATAGACACAACGGTCAAAAGCTAGGCCCCTATTAGAGTGTCATGATGCTGAACTGTCAAGAAGGTCAAATCTACATAGCTAAGGACCAAAATGGCAAGTTATAGAGAAAGGGAGCCAAAATATATTGTATAACTACTGTTAGTGGGGCACCATTGGGTTTTGTTCATGTCAGTGTACTAGGTCACCTCAGGTACATGCATCCTCAATCTACTGTGGAGTCCAGGAAACAGAAAGCAAAGGGAAGGATGGGCAGAGGCAAGAAGACTGTACCGAGATAGGTATGGTATAGGGACAGTGTTTTTTTAAACTATTTCCCTTCCAGTTTCTGCAGTGGAATTGGTCTTTGGTTCAGGCAGATAAATTTTCCTCTCTGGATACAACAGGTAGTTCAGATAGCTACTTAAGGTCCTGACACCCCACAAGGTTTTACAGTTAAGTTAAAATACCTAAGTGCCCTATTTAGAAATATTTTCTCTCTTTAAAGGTTAAAGTTTCTAATTTCAGGGCTTTTGTTAAAATATAGTACTATCTGATTAAACTAGAGGTCACAGATCATTATCAACCAATGCAAAGCAGGTAACAAAACTTTATAAAACAAAGAATACTCAGAGAAACCAAATTACTGCTTACTTTTAGGAATAACTCAAAGATAAAGTACCAGATCAACAATGCAAAATGCCAACAAACTATCCAAAATGAATGCCAATACAAAATGGTGTCTACAATCCAAATGGCAGTCTATAATCCAAGTGGCAGTGACTGATCAATCACAGGCCCTATCCAAGGCTAACAAAACGTCATGCCTGATAGTTGACAATTCCGGTATCATTGGGAAAGTAATCAGTTACGATTATTTGTTGCAAATTTGTCTCCGTTGTAAAATAGTCTCTTCCAAGCATATATATTACATGCCTAGGCCTGAAAGCATTTGAGTTTTTACTACAGCTTAAGCGATTATTTTAAAGTCTGCACAGTGAGAAAATCAGGTGAGCTCCTTGGTCCCACTCAGTTCTAGCATGACAGAAATCTGCATGAACTATTCCTCTGCCTCTGTCCTCAGAGAACAGTCAGCTTTTTTTTTTCATTTCCATATAAAAAGAACACATATTTTATAGAAACCCGTCTAAAGAATCTGTAACCACAAATTAAGGACATGAACTGATAGTTGGCTAATGATTCCAAGTAGGACCTGCAAAACGAAAGGATGTCTGCTTCTTGCTTTTCTGAAAAGCAAACAAGAGCAACATCACTGTTCATTGTGCCTATGAACTTAGTAACAGCGTGTATGACTTTCAGGCATTTGAATCAGTACTTGGTACATAGGCAGCCCACTTCATGTTCTCATTATCCAATCACTGCCACAACGTCTTCAAATACTACTATGTTCATACAGTCTCACAGATTATCCTCTATATCAGAGATAGACCCTGAGAGGTAAACTGAATAGAAATAAGCATACGCATGAAAAAGCACAGAGCATCAAATACAAAGATGGATGGAGTTTCTCCTGGGTACCACTCTTGTAATGGGAACATGAACACAGGCCCCTATGGAAATATGAGCAAAGGCCCCTATTGAAACACTCAGAATGTGCCAGAGCTTCACTAATTTAACAAAACAAACTGTTCTTGATATTACAGGTAGAATATCTGGCATCCATTTTTTAGAATAAATCTTCCATCACCCAATTCTTGGTCTAAACTCAGGTCAAGGAACACTTTGTATCAATCTATTGTACTCAGACATAGTATTTGAAATATATTGATCTACGAATCATTAAATACCAAAGTGAATTTTCAAATCAATTTGGAAATGTGAGATTCACTTTAGCTTAACAGAAGGCGCTTTTTAGAACTCCCATGGTGTGTTTATCTTCCTGGCATGTAAATCTCTATCCGACTCTTCACCTCCTCACCCGACCTTGAACTCCGCATTTCAGGGGGCCTTTAATTTATGATCCTCTTACTCTAATCCCATGAGTCATGGGGTCACCAGCCTATGGTAAAAGTTCAGACTCTTGAGAAAAAAAAATCTTCAGTATGAATAACTCCAAGTCAAGGGCAGCCCTGATACGGGGTTTATCATTGTGCTAAGCTTCACTGGTACCTCAGAAATTCAAATTATTTATGTGTTCTATGTGAAGAAGAAACAAAAGGCCTCAGAGGCTAGATGACATGCTTCTGGCTCCACGTGGGTCAGAAATAGAATGACAACTATAAGTCCTTTCCTTTCTCTAACTTTCAGTGTATGACTGTGTACACGAGGAACTGAGTGATTATAGGTGAACATGTTCCACCACACATGTGTAGAAAGTCTCTGCCATCTTTTTCACTTCAGACTGTTCTCTTTTTGCTTGTTCTCTACTGACTGTAAGGCTGCTAGCTGGTCCATGAGTTCTGGGGTTTCTCTTGCCTTACCTTCTCCTCCTATCTTGCTGAGAGAACTCTGGTATATGCAAATACATGCTACCTCTCCCCTATGTTTTATGTGTTCTGGGATTCAAAATTCAGGTCCTCATGTTTACCAGGCAAGGTCTCTAGCCACTGAGCCAACCCTGAGAACTGAAGCTTCTTTACCTAGATTCTATGATGGTTACACCCAAAGATGTTATCTAGGCCATTTTCCTAATCTGCCATAAGAATTTTCTACCATGTCAGTATTCAGAATGAAGTCTTATAATTTCAACAGATCTCTCTCTCCCCCTCTCTCTCTCTCTCTCTCTCTCTCTCTCTCTCTCTCTCTCNTCTCTCTCACACACACACACACACACACACACAGAGAGAGAGAGAGAGAGAGAGCTCCTTTATTCTCAGAACTGCTTCGCTCCTCTCAGACATTTTATGTTGAGTTCCATGAAGCTTGTTGGCTCCCAAACATTAAGTACTCATTATCCAAATGAGACGTTTGAACAGTAAAAAGGTCTTGTATCTTGCACCCACTTAGCGCAGACTGTAATTTATTCTGAAAGTCATGGGCATACACCCTGAAGCCTCCACAGGATGCCCAGGCTCATGAGGAAACAAAAGGCAATACCTGTAGCCTTAATAAAGTGGATCTGATGTTGACAAGACAGCTCAGTAAAACTGTCATCTAAGAAGACAATTTTGAAGTCACCAAAACATATATTGCAGTTTGCTTAAGGTACAGGTCTCAGGCAAGAGTGCACTCTGAGACTGCAATCTCAGATCTGCTGGGGCCATCCCTGGGGGGATGTGAGCAATTCTCACACAAAGGATTCCTGTCTTCAACTGTCATCTATTCAGTAGAGTGCATCATACAAGTCTCAGCACGTCTGGAGAAATCCCTGAAACCTCCAGTCTATACCACTCTGGTCTTGTATCTGGCATGCCTGGGACTGAGCATCTGCTCCTAGTTTTTAGCAACAAGGAAAGTGTGCAAGGTACTTGCCTTGGATTCTTCACCTTTATTGTGGGATGGTAGCATCCCATCCAGTTCGGGTGGGCAAGAAAAAGATGAGTTGAGGTTGTTCAAAAACACTGCAAGGAACACACTCTCATGCTGAACAAAAAGGACTATTTCTGAGGCTCGAAGTCTCTGCTGCCCAAACTGATGCATCTATCCTATTTTTAGAAATGTTATTTCTCAATGGTTTTGCCAAACTTCCAGTGTAATTCATGAGACTGAAATCTCCTCCAAAGGACAAGACTGTGGTGTTCTGTAAATCATCGACTGATGGTCTGGAGAGGGAAAGGAGAGAAGGACCATGCCCAAAGGAGGCAGTGGGAACCACAGGAATGGAAAGGTCCATGCAGCAGCTGGTTCAAGGCCCTGCGACTGGGGGAACACAGTGTCAGATATTGACAAACCTAGAGACCACGATTTTGGCTGATGTGCCATCAGAAATTAGAGCACAAGAATAAGAATGGTACCCGACTTGGGGACAATTCTCTGTCTGTTGCCCTAGCCTCAAGCACTACACTAACAGTGTAACAAGGGGACAGATTGGGAGTAGACAGAGAGCTGTAATTTGACATCAGAAGACCTGGGTATGGAATTCCACTATGTTACTTCTCAGCTCTTGACATCATTTCCTGCTTTGTCTTGTTACTTCTCCAATGCAAAATGAGGGGTTGCTGATATCATAGAAGAGATCAAAATCAAGTGTGGTGGTGCATACCCGCAATCTTGATACTTGGGAGGCTGAGGACTTTGAGGCTAAGCTGGCCTACACAGTGAGTTCAAGGTTAGCATAATCTTTATAGTAAGGTAACATTTCTAGAAAAACAAAATAAAATCTCTAAAACAGAAGTTTGTGGGGAAAAAATGGTCTAAGTACCAAAAGAATGCCTGAGAGCCTTACAGTCTGTGAGTCTGTATAGCCCTCAAACAATGCGTGCGTACCCTCGTTTCTCTTCTCTACAACCCCAAACAATTCTTAAGGTACCTTCTTTTTCTTTCTAAAAGGGAGGGATGGCCACATCCAAAACCACAAAATCGAGATGGCTCTGGATTGAGAGTTCGCCATTACACTGTGATGAAAAAGCAACTTCTTCAGGTTCAAATTAGTAAGTGATTTCTGCTAGTGAAATGATCAATCTGTAGATTTTAAACCCATGTACTCTTCAAAGATGTACTAAGAGAGAATAAGAAGTAGACTGTGATATTAATACTTCACTCTTCCTTGTAGCTTGATTGAGAAAGATGACAAGACCAGACCAATCCAAGAAATCGTCTACATCTCCCCCATGGGGATATCTATGTCTGTAAGAATTTGCACAGAGGTAAAAATAATTTCAAAGCATGGTACAGACATACTTAATCCAGGGGTGCTGAAGTGGATGCTCTGTGGGTCTCAGCTCGACTGTTTTTAGAATTTGAGCTGGCGAACGGTTAGTGGATATACAGATTGGATTTGTAACAGACCATGGGGAAAGAACTACAGATGAGAGCAAGAAAGGCTGGGATGAGGGCTTGGGTTTGCTTCTGCATAAAACACTTCTGGAAGGGAAACGAGATTTTGGTTGCCCATCTCTGGCAGTAGTCCCTAAAAACTAGGGGTGTGGATCTGAAAGACTTAGCTTTTTCTGTGCATCTTAAAAAACTATATCTATAGTTGTTTGTTGTGTGTGGGTGTGCACACAAGCACGTCTATTCAAGCATTTGGAAAGACCAGAGGCTGGCAGCAAGTGTCCTCCTCAGTTACTTCCTACATTACTTGCTGAGACTGGAAATCTGTGCTAGGTAGACTGACAGGTCAGGGAATCTCTAGGATGCTCTGCCCCTCCCTTCCCCCAGTACCACTCCTGACTTTGACAAGGATACAGGGATCTGAACTAAGGTTCTTATATTTCAAAGGAAGTGCTTTGCCCACTTAGTCATCTTTCCAGCCCTGGATGATTTGATCCTTAACAATAGTTTTAAATTATAATTTAAAGTTAATATACAAAGTAATGGGTTTTGCAGTGGCATTTTCAAATGTGCATGTCATTATGCTTTGTTCTAATACGTCACCCTCTCCATCACTGCCCTCCTCCATTTCTCCCAGCCTCTTGCTGGACCCCTCCTTCCTTCAAATATCCCCAGCTTTCTGCTTGTATGCCAAATGCATTCCATGAGGTTCCCCCCCAAGATTTTCCTTTCTCATTTTATAAACACATACATATACATTATATACTCATCCTCAATTTCAAGTCTAGGTGCCGAACTTGAGACAAAACATGGTAATTGTCTTTCTGAGTTTGGCTTATTGTGCTGAACCATGATTTCTAATTCCACCTAGTTTTCGAGAAAAAGGGAACCCTTCCTCACTATTGGTAGGACTGCAGTCTTGTGTAGCCTCTACAGATATCAGTGTGATATTTTCTCAAAAAACTAAAGCTAGGACCACACCACTCTTGGGCATACACCTAAAGGGCTCTGTCGCCGCACTGCAGAGGCACACGAACTTCCGTGTCTGCTGCTCTCTCAGTCACAAAGGCCAGCAAGTAGAACCAGCTTAGACGAGTGGAAAAGAAAATGCAGTATACAGACAGGATGAGAATTTTCTTCAGCAGAAATAAAAAAAATGTAATCAATGGTTGACTTTTTAAAACTTAAGTTTTAATTGCGAAAAATAAGATATTTTGTAAGCAGGATTTCATTTTTGTTTATATCTGTCCTTTCCAGATCTAGATTCATTGCATAAAAGGTCAGGAGTAAGGCCTCATCGCCTCATCTCTCATCTGCCTGATAGTATTAAAAGGATCTGGGGACACCACTAACACTACCACTAGAAATCAGAGGTTTCTTAGGTGGTTCCTCTCCTTGTCAGCAAGTGCAGGGGGAGACTCAGTTCAGGGACCCATGTTCTTTATCCCATCAGAGTTCAGAGGGAGGGAGAAAGTGTAGGAGAGTTAGGCAGACTGCAGAACATGTGTTAAAAATAGAAGTCAAGCTGCCATTGGAGACACACGGAGAATTCTCCACTCACAAGTCTCTAATTATAATATGTCAAGAGTAAAATACCTCATGAGAAACAGTATCCGGGAAGAGCACAGCAAAGGCTCTGTCAGCACAGTGAGCTGGAATATGTCTGGAACTGTACACAAAATAGAAACTCAGCAGAAAACACCCTGCAGGGACTTGTCTCAGGCCCTGGGGCTGGCTTTTCTGCCCATGCCTTACTTAGGTCTGCTTGGGAGCTCAGGGTTGTACACTGCCTCCCTTTCGAGATCCTGCAATTTGTGTGAAGTCATGTGCATATATTAGATGTTCTTGGAGGCCACCATATGGATGGGTGTTTTCTTTTATCCTGAACCATTCGGTTTCTCCAAGAAAGCATGGCCTCCACAATGTCCTTAAAATGCCATAGATAGATATGCCAAAGGATGGTTATTCCAGGAGTAACACTCTCCTATGAGGAAGAGCCTATCTGGTCTCCCAGCATTAACCTTTTCTCCGCCATCCATGGTTCATGCTAAGCACATGCTATAGAACTGGGCTACAGGCTCTGCTCAACAGTAACTTCCTGATAATATAAGACTGTATGTAGCAGTTAGAGAACCATCTTTTTGACCCACTTTGAAGTCTAGTTCCTTCCATACAAAATACAGAACTTGAGAGAAAGATAAAGCAACTCCATCAAGATGTAGGGAGATGGAGACACTTTGAAAGTAAACTTGTTGCAGACAAGTTCAGATTAGAAAAAAATATGATTCAAAGGGAGAGATGAAGGCAGACAGAAGCATTGGCAGTGAAGAGCATGCGTGCATAAGCCTGGGGACCTGGGCTCTGCTCCCAGCCTGCATGGACAATAATAAGGTCTGACCACAGTGTGCCTCCAAGACAGGGCAGTTTGGCTGGCCCTTGGTGGCCTGCCAACCTAGATGAGAAGACAGTGAGCTCCAGGTCCAGAGATAGACTCTGTCTCAAGGGACTAGGGTTGACAGCGATAGAGGACATTCAAGTCCTCCTGTGTCCTCCGCATGGGCATATACCCAGACATGTCAAGTGTCTTCCTTTTTGGCCAAAGAGAAAAACAAATCTGCATATGATTGTCTGCAACAGAAAGGACGGTGTCTTTCTTCCATCACCCCCTCTCCCATAGCAAGCATCACTTACATGTGATCAGAGAAGACAAAGCAATGACCAGCCCCACCCCATAAGCATGTTCTCTAAACTCAGGCATTCCCTGTCTTCAAATATTCTAAGAATTTCCAGAAGCATAATCCTGACATGTTTGCCCAAATTCGGAATCACAGCCCCCCCTTTCCAAATACCACCCTTTTGTTAGAGTCATACAGATGAAGAAAATGAAGGTCTTAAAGTGCCTGCCTCAGTTTCTGCTTTGGAATTAAGGTTTCTCTACCTCTAGCACACCTACTCTTCCTTCTCTTCTGTGTGGAAATTGATATGCTGACTTGTGTTCACATTCGTTTCCTTTTCTGTGAGCTAACATGGAGAGCAACCCAGATATCTGTGCATAAGTCAAGGAAGAAGCAAGCTGAGGGATATCCATGCAATGAAGTGGTATTCAGCAATACAAAAACAGTAAGCTACTTATACAACCATCTTTGTGGAAGAAATGAAAGACAGCATGACAACCAGCAGAAAACCTGAGCGTACAGTGTTGACTACATTGATATGCACATGGAAAGCTGAGTATGTAGTGGGAGGAGGAGGCCAGTTAGATGCCTAGGAATGAGGCCAAGAATGATAACATGAGGGTAACAAAGGTGTAGGAAAAATTACAGTGATTAATTTTCATTACCTTTAATATTGGTTAAAGCTCTATGCGTGTGTTTATTGGTACAGATGGATCAAGCGTGCACTTTCCAGATGTGTATATTGTATGCACATTATGCATTTATAAAGTTGCAAAAACATTAGCATTCTCTTTCCTGTTATGCCTGCTCTCTCTAATGTGAACACAGCCTCATTTTTTCCTTTCTCATTCAAGCATGTTGTTGCCCCTCCCCCACATACCTTTTCTTTGTCTTAGGTCTTGTCTTCTGTGTCCCTTAGAGATATCTTTTCCTTGCCTTAAATTAGTGAACTCAAATCAACCAGCCTATGAACTCTTTGTGTATTTTTTCACCTCTACTGATATCTTCCTTCTTTTCTCATCATCCCCATAGCGTAAGATGTGTGAAGCCCCTTCCATGGTGCCTACTGCTCAGCCCTTGATTTCTGACTCCCAGTCTCTGCACTCCTCTCTCAATTCAATTCTGGCTCAAGGCCTCCCTGCACTGTCTCTTCACCTTTCTATTCAATTCTGAACTTGACCTCTGACCCTCCTAGTATCTCTTTCTACCACTGTACCAAAAAAGTCATTAATTATGAATGATATGTACATTTTATAGAAACAATTAAAAAAGGTGGAGACAATAGAAAGTTTCACAGTCTATGCTACTTTTAGTATCTTCAAAATAGAAATAGATACAGAGCCAAGCAGCAAAATTACGCAGTGATTTCCTATACCTTCACAGTTGTGTCATGTGCCCAACACACATGTGTGCAGTGTCAGGATTCTGGGTTTTCAGGATCCTGAGGGTGGAAGGAAGAGGCGAGGCAGCACTGCTTCACACCTGAGAAGTGTGAAATGCGTGTTAGCCCTTGTGTGTGTTCATGTCTCTAAGGGATCTTGCAGAAGGAGTTTCCCCGATGCGGCTTACACAGGTTTACGGATCCTTAATTACT
The DNA here is from genome assembly GCA_001685075.1 of Bramus lutescens. NCBI lineage: Eukaryota > Metazoa > Chordata > Mammalia > Rodentia > Cricetidae > Bramus > Bramus lutescens. Next base: position 2,174 of record LOEQ01013403.1, on the reverse strand, counting down.
GTAGGTGGTTCACAGATGAGCACCATCTAATATCAATGCAGTTATTGGAGTCCACACTCATACTTGAATACTACCCCACTGTACTAGTTGCCACTAGGGTGGTGATAAAGCTGGGTCTTTTGTTTTCTGATTGTTTGCCTAATCCTAACCCAGCAATTCCATCTCTGTGTTTATACTCTTAAGGTCCAACAGGCCCCCTGCCCAACTAATATTCTCTCACATCTGTCCCTTCCTTATGTGCCAGCAACAAACTCCCACAGACTACAGCTAGACGATATAGCTTAGCTGGAAGAGTGTTTGCCTAGCATGCACCAAGCCCGGGTTCTGTTCTTAGCACTGCAGAAATTGGACATGGTAGCACCACCCCTGCAACCCCAGCGCTTTAGAGTTACCGGGAGGAGGATCAGAAGCTCAAGCTCATTTTCACTGCACAGGAAGCTGCGGGTCATCCTGGATCAGTTGACATGATCCAATGAACAAACAACACATCACAAACTAAAAACACGTCGATATAATATAAACGAGTCTCAAATGCACTCACCCAAGAATGAATATGGCTGGCCTACAAACTCTTTGTTTTAAAGTCAATAAAAATGTTCTAAAATCAAATTTTGGCAACAGTTACACAGCTGTGTAAATGATCCTAAAATCGGCAAAGCATACACTTAAAATAAATAAATTTGTTATATCTAAGTTATGCGTCCAAGTTGTGGTTTTTGTTGTCTCTTGTTTTGCAGTGCTGGAGAGTAAACCCAAGAACCTGAACATGATAAACAAGTGCTCTGTCTCTGAACTCCATCTTCAGACCCCCACATTTCCACGAAATGGTTTAAAAGTACGTATTCTACTGTGATAGCATTCTGGAGAACTCATCACTTTAGAGACAGGAAAATAGATGCCTTGCCCGGCTACAAATAAATTCAGCAAACAGAAATATGGTCTAACTAATAGGGAAGGATATCCAGACACTAAGGAGATCTTTGGGAAGCTGGTAGTATAAGGAAAAATTCAGAGCTACTTTGCTTAACAAAATCCCAAGCACATGGGTACACGGTCCACTAACAGCTGCGGGGCTGCGGCACAGGCTCAAGGACAACACTGTCCAGGTCCAGGATGCAGAGTCCACTTACTGTGGCGGTGCCAGAGACGGTCTGTGCGCTTGTGTCAGCGCTCTGCTCCGAGTGCGTCTGTGTTGGAGGATACAGGTTTAACGTGTGATCGGGGACGGTGGTCTGGCCCGTGTACTCTGGCGCGGGATGAGGATGAGGGGCCGTGTATTCTGCGGGGATGCCATTCTGAGGTGGAGCGAACTGGGCTGAGGCATAAGGCTGAGCCATTGTGTCGGGGGCGGCCGCTGCTTCCTGATTACCCTGAGAGAAGGGGGAAAAGGAGAGGGGGGAAGAGAACACCATTAATACTCTGCAAAGAGAACAGTTCCCCAGAGTCCAGGGACTCAAGTCCTAGTACACTTTCTAGGGTCCAGTGATGACCCCTAGCCCTACAGAGACCACCTCAGCTAACTCTCAGGAGCAAATGGCAGTCATCATTATTTTCCATCTACCGAGGGAAAAGATCAAGGCACATAAGGATGAAGTCACTTTCCCCAAGATGTCCAATCTAACTTGCTGAGACAGTACGATCTGCCCACCACTGGCTGAAACTGTACAATCATTGAATTAGACTGTAGCATCTACCCA
>LOEQ01013401.1:2717-21377 GCA_001685075.1 Bramus lutescens | reverse complement strand
TGGCTAGCTGCCTTCTGCAATAGGAAGGACAGCAGTCTTCATTAGCATTCACTGGCCAGGTAACAGGGTCAGAGGGCATCCTTCACCTGCTTCAGGGCTCAGTGACAAAACAAACCATTCTACATTTCCAGAGCTCCTGCGCACCTTTTCATAACAAATCTTAGGGAGTCACTCTTCTGAGGAGGTACCACTTTTCAACTAGAGTTCTGGGGCATCATAAGTGAGCTTTGCATATCAACTTTGTACTAAAGAGAAAAGACACGATCACTAGCTTTCTGGGTTACTCTGTTCACCAATGGCTTTAATTACCTTTTGAATAATGAAAGCCTCAGATCATTCTGCCTACCCAGGGGACTCTTGCAAGCTTGTCATCTGTTTACTGTACCCAGTGTCTCACTTCCACATCCTAGACACCTTCCTATTACTCTCTACCAAGAGCTTATGTGTGTTCACATTACTGAAATGTGGGTGGCTTCTTCAGTACGATTTCATTTCACATTTACCATGAAGAGGTCTCTGTCTTGTTGCCATTCAAAAGCCCAGGCAGAGAGATGCCATTTTTACATATAAATTTCAGGGTCATTATACACAGGTGACCAAGCGGTGACCAAGCCAGACAGAGCAGATTTGGCCCGAAGTTACTTTCTCAGCTCCTACTAAAAATGTCACCGCTATGAAGTCAGCTAGCTGGCCTGTCTAGATCACTCTGTATCTCCTTTTTGAAGCTATTTGGTTCAAATACACTCAACCTTCACAGAGAAAAAAGAGTATTTTTTAGAATCTGCTAAAGGCTCTGTTTACTTCAAGCAGACATCAGAGAAAGAATTCACTAGATTCTGATGTTTCCTCATTACTGAAGAAAACCATTCAGTATAAAGTAGTGGGGTCATTAATATTTAGTTTGTAGACTAAGGGGATTATGGGTTCATTAACTCCAGACTTAGTAAGTACATTTTAGGGTGAGTAAACTCAATTTATTTTAACAAATATATTTAACAGCCTAAGTGAACAAATGAAGTTTCTTAAAATAAATGTCAAGCAAGTTTTGTGGTTACAAGAAGCGTGGTTAAAGTTTACAGTCTTGTGTAAGTAAACGGAACATTCACAGTTGAATCGCCAAGGATTTCAGAGAATCCTTGGGTTGCTTTCCAGCAGCTGACACTATCAGTGGAAAGCAGAGAAACAGGGAACCAGAGATGCATGCCAAGACTCCTGCACATCTTCAGGCATTATAGAAGGGAACCAATCATGGGAAAAGAATTGTTTGAACCAACTTTCCTCCACAAAATGCAAATACTGGAAATACTATACTAAAACGCCTCAAGCTATATACAAAAGGTGAAAAAAAATGAGAAGATGCAAATAATAGTAGAAACAGAAAGAGCTATTTACATGAATTCTTCAGACAGTCCGCAACACACTAGAAGATATAGAACTATACAAAGGGTAAGACAACAGGGAAATGAAATGTATCAAAAGCAATAACAACCTTGAACAGAGTGAAAATCATTTAACAGATTTAATCAAGTAAAAAAAACCTTCCCTACACAAGCTAATTCTAAAAGCAAATTCTACCTAGTACTCAGATGAGAACGTGGGGAGGGAAGAGGAAGGAAGAAGATGATGGTGAAGACTGGGTGGCTGGGGAGATGGCTCAGCCTGGAAACTGCTTGTTGTGTAAGCCTGAGGGCCTGCATTCAGTCCCCAGAATCCTTATAAAAATCTGGGCATGGAAACAAGCACCTCTAATCCCAGCACCGTGGACGCAGAGACAGGTGGCTCTCCTGGCCACAGGCTAACAACCTGACTGTATTAGCAAACCCCAGATCAATGAAGTACGTAGTGTCCTAGGGATGACACTTGAAATTGACCTATAGTCCCCTCCCTCATCATATGCACATGAATCTGCACACCTGCACACACATGAACACACACGTGTACACACTTACATCCATACTCAAAAGAGTGAGAAGAAAAATTAAGAGTCGGGTAGTATGAAATGAAATCATCATCACTGGAGATAACGAACACATCTAAAAATCTAAGTTCAATTGATAAAAAAAAGCTTAGATAGGTTGTTAAATTAAAATATGTGAGTCATAGTTCTGTATATTGGGTAGAAAATTACATTTTAAGCAGCATTCTTTTCAGAGAAGAATGAACAAAATTAGTGGCAAATACAGCTGTCTGTGCCTCTGCATGTTGACTAGCTCTCACACAGAAGCAGAGGTTACAGAAATAGAGCTAAACATCAAGGAACCAAACGCTCTGGAGAGTCAATTGGTATAGCCACTGTTGGCGCCACTGATGTCCCTGCCACCCTGGAACTTAAAACCTAATCCCAGCGCTGATGGCACAACCACAGCTTTCCAGGGCGGTGTGATTCTGCCACCAGCAAAATGTCTCCACAGTGCCACATTCCTTGATGGCTTCCCCAGGTCACACGCTTATGTGGAAACCATATGACACACATGTGTTACAGCCATGGAGGACACTGAAGAACAAAAGTCTCTGTGAGTTTGAGCCATAAGTGTGTGAAGTGTCTTTGCTAAAGCTTACAAACCATATCCAGAACTTTCTGAGGAAGGATAAATAGTACTAAAAGAAGTTAACACCAATCTGCATATATTGAGAAGTATATTATGATTGAATCTAAAGAGTTGATATTTTTAAAATGCAATTTTCTCCAATTTATTTAGAGATTATTATAATTCCAGTAAAAATATCAACAAGATTTTTTTGTGTGTGATTCAATAAGATGATTCTAAAATTCTCATGGAAAATGCTAAAATCACAAAATGATCAAGATTTGAGTGGAAAATTCAGTTTCTCAGAAACCGAGACTCATTTAAATGATATTATGATGAAACTAATTTGATTTAGTGAGAGGCTAAATATATAGACCAGTGAAACAGAATACTGATTAGAAACCCTGAAATACTCCCTTTTATGTGTGAACAGGAACCATGGTGTGCAGGCTCCATGGGCTGGTAGAGCAGGCGTGTTTTCACAGTAACACAGGCCGAGAGAACTGAGTGTGTGGATGGACAGAAGGGAAGATGCCTTCCTCCCCTTACACAGTCAATCACGTGGAAGGCAAGGTTATAAAGGCTGGCCTGTGAGTCTTTACAAAAAGGTATGTGTGTGTCTCTGTGTGTGTGGGGTATGCGTATGCATACTTGTTTTTGTGTGTGGGTGTGGGTATAGAAGTACAGGTGCATGGAGAGGCTAGAGCACCAACGTATGTCATCTTCCTCATTTTTTTTCAGACAGGGTCTCCCACTGAAGCAGGAGATCACCAATCTATCCTGGCCATGGGGCTCCTGTCTCTGCCGACCAGAGACACACAACTGTCATCCCAGCCCTCGTGCAGTCAAGGTAGGAGGGTTGGAATCTTGAGGCCAGTCTGGGTTACACAGAAAGAGTCTACCTCATTAAGAATAAAAAATAGCATAGAATATGTGTAAAATATTGCATTCTGACTACAAAAGGGGATGATTTGATTCTTACAGTTTAATGTTCTTGCTTACTTATTGTGTCATTAGCATAAATTCTTGACAAGTAAATTACATGTCTCTTTCCTTTCAAATTTTTATTTTGAAGACATTCATGAATAGAAAAATGAAAAGAATAGAATAAAGACCTAAACTCCACCAAGACACATCTCCCACTCTCTTCTCTCTCTTTATAAACCTGTATTCATTCCTAAGTGTTCAGCACTAAGGACACCATCAAGTTCTATCCCTCACTGCTCAAACCTGAATCTCCTAAGAACAAATCCATCACACCATCACACCCAGCGTGTCAACACTGACCCAATAATACCATCCAGGTTTCCCGAGATACATTCCTAACACCCAGCTCCCGGATACCCCTTCTGAGTTCTAATATGGTTTCTTTTATTACTTTTGGTCATTATGTTCTTTTTAATGTTATGTTTCCTTTAATTTGGAATAATTCCTTCACTTTTTGTTTCCTTTCTTGTCTTCACTGTCTGTTGTTTCTTCAAACGTTAGAGGCCAGAACTAACCATGAATATCTTCTCGCTGTTTCTCTTGGTTGTGGGTTTGGGGATGTTTTCCCTTATACCATGGCAGAGGGCCTCTTATGAGAAAAATGGACACATTGCCTGAAAATGCCATGTCTGAAGGCTTGCTTGAGGCTGAGGCATCGCTTTCAAGGTCCCTAGCTTCAAGGTCTAGCAAGATGGTTCTGACTCCGGCAGAGGGGGTCTCAGTTCTTCATGACATGAGCCCTTCTGTGAAACTGATTTGTGTTTCTTTCTCATAGCATTGTAACATGAGGGGCCTGCTTGTTGGGGGTTTTCTGTCCTGCTGGGTTTCCCCAGCTGTTTAGCCCCAAAGAAAATCACACAGAGATCTCCATAAGTTNCCTGTTCTCATTGCATAATTTCTACTTCCTGTCTGGTTTTCCCACCTATACTTCATGCCTGGCCAATCAGTGTTTATTTAGAACATGATTGACAGATTACAGACAATTCTCCCGCACCATAGCATGGTGACCAACCTCTTCTACAGACACTAATATATGATAACATGAGTCAGAAGTCAAGATATTTTCCACAGTTTAGCCTTTGAAATAGCCACAGTTCACTCCACAATACTGTGGGTACTGCATGTGGTAGTCCTATTAAGTGTTGGGGAATACACACACACACACACACACACACACACACACACATAAACACACACACACACATATCACAAAAACCAAAGGCTATACTACAGAAATATTGTTTAAAGTGTCTGCCACAAAGGACACTGGGGTTCATTATCTCTTAGGATACATTGTGTCCTGGAGTTGTGGGATTGCTTCCTCTTGAAGAGGATGGTGGGTGCTTACTATGGCATTTCATTGGGAGATGTATAATGCCTACTGGTCTATGATTGCTTGTGTTGCTTTGTGGAAGAGGCTTAGTACATAGTCCTTGAGTCACTGTATGTTCACAAGCCCTTGACCCCCTCATGCAGGTTAGTTTATTTTTCCAACTTGATACAAGCTAGAGTCATCTATAGATGGGAACAGGGGACCTCAATTGAAAAACTGTCTTAATCAGATTGGTCCATAGACAAGCCTGTGGCCATCTTGTTGATTAATGATTGATGTGGGAGGGCACCATTCCTAGAAAGGCGGTCATGGGTTATATAAGGAATCTTGAGAAAGCCATGAGGAGAAAGCTATGACGACCAAGCCAGTAGGCAATTTTCCTTTGTGACCTCTGCTTTAGTTCCTGCCCTGCTTTGGCTTCCCTCAGCGATTGATTTTGATCAAAATGTGTAACCCTCAGTGATTGATTTTGATCAGGATATGTAAGCCAAATAAACCCTTTCTTCTCATTCCTTATCACAGCAATAGAAAGCAAACGAGGACATCCTGGTCTTCTGATGTTCTCAGGAAGTCCAGGCTGGCTTCAAATTCTTGATGCAGTTGAAGATGAGCTTGGGCTTAAACTCTGATCCTTCTGTCTATACCAAACTGTTGGGATTATAGTCGTGAATTGCGAAGTTTTACACTGTTATGGGTATTGATATCTGAGCGTAATGCATGCTAGGCAAGTACTCTTTGAGCTGAGTCACATACCCAGCATCCACTATCACCTTCTTGACTATCTTGCTGGGGAAGTATTAGACCAGTAGGCTAGTTTGATCTCGACACAAGGTCAGAAATAAATAGACATGGCATACCTTGTACTCTGACTTCCCTGACATGATGGCTTCAGGGGCTTCAGTCTTGCTGTCTTCAACCCTGTCATCCCTAGGACCATTGGTCCAGGCAGTCCCTGCTGTGCAGTGCCTGCATGTCTTAGGAAGCAGATCTCCATTGCAGCCCATCACCCTGAGCATGCTCTCTTCCTGTTCTCAGGAGTGGGTGGGGTCTGGCCTGCATTCTGAATCAAGGTTTCCTTTTCACTATCATGGCTGTTGATTGCTCCCCAGATATCTTGAGTTTTCTCATGTGCTCCATCTCCCTAGGAAGGAAGCGAGTCTCAGAACTATGGTTTTTTCCTGCCAGGGAAGCACTGTAAGTAGAGCTCCCAAGAGTGTCTGAGTGTGTTTCTGTTCAGAATTCCCTCTCACTTTCCATCTCGTTTTCAGGTCATGTCTCTATGCTGTGCTGATGTGTGCCCCCTCCTTCTGAGTTTCATGGGGCTGTGGAAATCTGCTCCCTGGTGAGCAGAATAATTAGACCAACTGCTTTTAAATGCACTTTAAAAAGATGGCATGGGGACGCAGTGGACACTGTGGAGTCCAGTGCCCTCTTCCAGCACCCCTCAGTGTGTGTTTCCCAAGCCTCGGCAGAGCCAGTGGAGAAGGAGGAACCTTTTCTTCTTCCGGCACAGGCATATAAACCTAAGAACTGGGCAGCCGCAAACAGAAGCAGAAAAGAAAGATGGGAGGAACAAAGATTTAGCCGAGTAGACTGTCCTTGGAACTGGACCAGTGTCCTGAAGCTACTTCACTGGAGAGGTAGATATGGCCTGAAGGACATTGCCTGCTGTAGACCCCAGGCAGCCAGCAAGGTTCAGGGCTTGGGGAGGATTCTCTTGAGGAACCTTAGTTGCCATACTTTACTGTGCACAGAGTTAGATATGATGACGCTCTTTCCTTTGACCATGCACTTTGGTCTTCCCTGGGCTTATTTTACTTAATAATCTATCCATTTCATCCATTTCCCCACAGATGTCACGACTTCTTTCTTCTCTGGGGCTGAATGAACCTCAGTGCGTATGTATTACCTGGTGATGGACATCTTGGTGGACACCCCTGATTTGGCTGTTGTGAGCAGTACTTCTGGGAGCGTGGTGAGCAAGTGGCTCCCGCACTTTTGAAGGGAGTGTAGACTGGTGTGGCCACTATGGAAACCAGTATGGACCGTCATCAAAAGAGCTAAAATTAGACCTCATGTGGCCCAGACACCCCACACATGGGAATATACCCGGAGAAAGAATTACAAAGCTACTTATCTTCCCCACTGATCAGTGCTCTGAAACCTGATCTGCCCCAACTGTGCCTCTCCCTTTAGGTTGGCATAAAAGACCTTCATCTCCTGTCTGCTTCTTCTGCAGTTGTACTTGCCCAACTCATTTACCAGGGCTTCATGTGGTGTTAAAATAGATGGCATGTGGCTTAGAGCTGCGTTTGTATTTGAATCTTCACACAACAGATGACTTGTCATCTGTGTTCTTCCCACAATACCTTTGTCTCAGCCGGTCCCAGCAGCTGTGTCCCGAGAATTCTCGCCTGACATCTGAACAGACCGTATCCATGGAAGGCAAGTGTTGCCTCATGGCATTTGCACTAGGGAGGCAAGGTAAGTGTTCCAATGTGGAGTGTGGGGACACAGTGCCAAGCAAACTGTACACTTCAGACTCTATTTAGTTGTTGGCCATGGTGGAGCATATCAAGAATCCTAGCACTAGGAAGGCTGACTGACACATGAGCTCAAGGCTAATCTGGGTGGCACAGTGAGATGCTAAGAAAACAATACCAGAACAAGATGAAAGAAGCAAGCAAGCAAACAAAAATACCCAAGCAAACAATAACAAAAGCAAGCACTCTGAATATATTCAATAGGAGAGACCACAGGTGATATGGCCACACAGAAAATAACTGTAGTGAAGCCACCTCCACTCCTCTACCTGTTCCCAGCTGCCCTCCTCTCAAACACACAGCATATTTAAGTATTTTTGTATCTTTTCAGAAATATTTTATGAGTCATTATTGTACTATTGGAGGCTAGGACATACAGGAAGGCATAGACATAAACGAGGATATTCATTGTAAGAGTTGGCTCATGACATTTAATTTCATTTTTTAGTATTTCCATTTTTATTTTTAGTATTTACTTGTGTGTGTGCATGTGTATATATGTGCATGCACATGTATGCTATACAGCACAAGTATGGCTCTAAGAAGCCAGTTGGTGGGAGCTAGGTTCCCCACCCACCTTGCCGGTCTTGAGGACAGGATTCAGGTTATCAGTTTGGAGCAAATGCCTTTATCTGCTGAGCCATCTCACTGTCTGGGTCTTGACATTTTAAAGGTCAAAGAGTTCCACAAAATTCCATGTGCAAGATGGAAAATAAGAAAAGCCAGTGGTAAAAAGTCAGGCTGGATGGCAAGATACGTAGATCCCCTATAACTCCTGATCCTCAGCTGAGAGAAGCAGGCCGCTTTCAAAGGAATCCGGAGTTCCGACTTCCAAGGGTGGGAAAGACAGGTATCCCAGGTCTAGAAGAGAGTCTGTCTATTCCATCTTGGCCTTTTGACCAATGAAGCCCTCAAGGGTTGAGTGGTGTCTGCTGACATTGGTGAGGGTGGGTCTTTATTAAAGTCTCTGATTCACCTGCCAGCCTCTTCTGGGAATACCCCACACTCACACCCAGACATATGCTTTAACAGTGGTGCAAGGGTCCACTTATCGGGCCTGAAGTCTGTGCTACAGTGATGAAATGCTTATCCCGTGTTCACATTATCTGTAAAATGGTGCTTCTGCACCTGCTGCTTTGCATATTGGCTAACCCGAGTTATGGCCAACCTGAATGTGAAGAGCCTTTCCATGATGGCCTGCTGCCATGGTGTCACAGAGTGGAACCGCACTGAAGCCTATTTTCTCAGTCCTTTGATACTGTCTTACTTTTAATCTTTTGCCACTGAAATATTAAAAAGGTGTTGCTGTAACTCACCAAATGCGGGTCACACAAGGACGAGTGGACGGTACAGCGACTCTTTCAAAGTTGAACCGTTAGATTAAATGCACTTGTTTTCATGGGGACTGTGCCTAGTTCTCATCATTAAGAGCCCAAACACACTTCTGATGCAGTCAGAACACCTCAGTGGGCACCCAAACCACAGCGCGTGTAGTTTTGCTTGTTGGCAGCCTGACAAGTAGAAAAGTCAAAGTGTGTACCAGGCTAAGGAAGCCTGGTCTCTCCTGGATCACCAGTTGGTGGCGCTGTTTTGGGAAGGTTGCGGAACCTTTAGGAGGTAAAGGAAGTATGTCACTGGGGGGGGGTTATAGCTTTGACCCTTTTCCTGTTCTCTCTCTCCCTCACCATCCTCTGCCTCCATCACGTGTATGGGTGAAAGGGTGATGAACCCACTTCCTGTTCCTGCCTTCCTACCATGCTAGGACTGTGAATCTGTTTGCCACTGTGAGCTAAGACAAAACTGCCTTTCAGGATGGTTTATTACAACAAGAGGAAGGGAAGTAAAATAAATATGAAGAAGTATCCCCCTTACCGTCACCCCAGCTTTGCGTTACTCTCCCTGATATCCTTGGGTGCTGCTCTGCCTCCAAAGCTCTCTGGTTCACGACCCTTCTCTGCTTTGCTGCCATGTCTCCATCCTGGCAGAGAAGAGGAAAGGCTCATGGCAGTGACCGCCAGACCTCACCCTATACTTCCGGGTGTAATCCGACGGAGTCCTGAATGTGAGTGAGCACAGCCCAGTAATGACCGAGTCCTCTTTCGCGTCGTGTGTGTGCTGAACTTCCAAAAGTATGAGAAGGCTCATACTGCTGCCACTGAAAGTTCCCCGAGGTCATATACACAGTCAGAAAGAAAGATTATGTTACAAACAGAAAATAATTGGCTGAGAAAGAAAGATTTGTCTTTATTTTTAATTATATGGATGCATGTTTGTGTGTGTCTGCCTTTGAGTATGTGCCCAAGAGTTCAGGTGCCCACAGAGGTTAGAAGGGGGCTTCAGAGCCCTGGGAGCTGAAGCTACAGGTGGTTATGATGCGTTTTATGGGGGTGTTGGGAACTGAGCTTTAGTCCTTGAATACCGAAAAGCACTCTCAACTTCTGAGTCATCTCTCCAGCTGCCAGATTTTTGTTTAGAGTGGAAGCGTTTGGCTAGTTTGAACAACAAATTTAAATTTCAGGTGCATGGACCGTCTGCTGACTACTTGAAAGGAAATGAATATAATTTTACCACCACTGTGCCCACGTTTCTTGAATGTACACCATGTCTTCCTCCAGGCCCACCTCTCAGTTGGAGCAAATGAAGAGAAATGATGGATCATATCTACTTCCCATGATTCCATTGTTCCTTATCATGAACAATTTATATGAATACTGACACTAATTAATCCCAGCTTCATCTATCATGTAGCTCAGTGTTTAATCTAGTCCTGGGAATTGATAAAAATTTAATATTCTGCACTCTTGAGTCCTTCCCTTGAGTGATAAAGGAGGCCATAAATCTAAGCCAGCACTTGTGTTCTTCATTTTGCTGGCTACTCCATCATCCCCAAGCAGCTCTGAACTTCAGGAGAATTCAGGAAGAGATCTATGGAGATTGATGAACTCCTCGTTAATGTGGAAGCATGTATAACCATGACGAGTCTCTCCATTCTTAATGACCCTCAGAACTATACAGAATAAGATCAGAAATTCTAGAAGCTGACACTTTTGAGTCAATGCTATTTCTCACATTTCTCTAAAATGTGCATATTTTATTTTTATAAATCTTCATGTGAGGCCAAATATGTTCTGGGCTGTTCCTAACAGCTTTGCTCCTAACAGCAGCGTACATTCTCAGGCACAACCAATAGCATCTGTGCCTGCTTGTTTTCCTTCTGGACCAATTTAACTGAGAGCTGAGAATGTTTGGCCTTCAAATATGAACTTGGTTCTGCTCCACAGGCAGTCAGCAACTCTTTTGAGCACTCATAGGCATATGCCCCCTCTTCTAAAGTTGGTATTTGCCTTGTTCTTTAGGGGCCATGATTGTGGCTCCCTGATCTTCCTGACTCCAGGAGCGAGTGCCCTTCCTGCGTTCACAGACAGCCCTCTTCCATCTCCAGCACTGACATCCAGACGAAGGCAGGTAGGCAGGGAGCCGAGGCTGGCTGGTGTGGAGGGCTGTGTGCAAGCTGATGGCTTCTGTTTCCAGAGATTAGTGTGGGATATGGCTGCTATGGTGACAGGGTGGAGGAGTCACCCTGGAAGGCAGGGGCAATTGTAGTGAAAAGACAAACGTAACAAAGTAAAAGTTTGCAGTGAATTTGTACATCCTGAGTGTTTGTTCTGACCCTAGTTCCAAGACATGACTTGCTTTCTGTGCTAAAGGTCCAGAAGACTCTTTTTTTTCCCTCCCATTTCTGTCATCTTCCAAGGCAGTACTGATTCTAGACCCATCACATTGTTAGTCTACCAATCTCTGTCTGTTTATAAGGCCGCTTTAAAAAGAATGAGATTCCTGAGCTGGAGAGATGGCTCAGTAGTTAAGGGGACTGGTTGTTCTTCCAGAGGACCTGGGTTCAAGTCCTCACACCCACAAGGCAGCTCACAGCTGTCTGAAACTGAATCCAGAGCATCTAATACCCTCACACAGTCATGGATGCAGACAAAACACCAATGTACGTAAAACTAAACAAACAAAGAGATTTCTGTGCAAAGTCAAGAATGAGTCCAGATGCAGTTACGTGTGTGTGACCTGCTTCCCTCTTGGCGCATCTGAACGTGAGTGGCACCATGGCAGGACAGCTATTCCACGACACAGCCAGTGGGGCACATTTTTATTTTTTCTCCCTCCTTTTCTCCTCTGGGCCAAATGTTCTTCTCTTCTGAGTGTGTTTATACAGTAAAAACTATCTCCAACCAGAACTACTTTTGCAACACCGCATTTTGAAATGTTGATTGGGGAACCAAGCCAAATATTTATCAGACAATGATGTAAAAATTTAGGTACATAATTAGGTTACATTTTTCATAAGAAATAGCTGAAAAATTGTCACATGACCTTGAAACCCACTGCGTTACTAGGAAACAAAGGGTCCAGGGAGGCTGTATAGGGTGGGAGATTTTGTGAGGACTTCAGAAATTTCCTTTTCCCTCATAAGAAAGAAGAGATTGGAGAAAGCTAACCCAGGGAACATGACTTCCCTCAATGAGCAACTTTCCACCTGGGAAGAAGCTCTAGAGAAGAAAGGAAAGGAAAGAAAAAGAATTCTAGAAGAAGAAGAAGGAAAAATAAAAGCACTAGAAAAAAAATGGTTTGACAGTTGTTTTTGATTTTCAAGTTTCCAGGATCTAGAATCACCCAGAAGACACACATTTCCATGACAGTCAATAGAGAACATTACTGAGTGGGAAGACCTGACCACAAAGTGAGCTTCACTCTCCAGGGTCAACCCAGACATAAGTGATCTGAGGAAAAAGCACTGTCCTGTGTCTGCCCTTGGTTCTTGAGCGAGCTGCTCTCTGTCACCTTTGTCACCATCTTCTGCTGCTGTGATGCCAGCTTCTCTGACTGTCCAATGTGAATCCCTTGCCTACAACAGGAATCTTGAAGGGTTTGCTTGCAAGCCTTACATCATACAGAGTGAGGCTAACACAGCCGTGTATAGTTCAGCCAACATCTCAGAGTAGGTTTTTGGTTTTGGCTTTCCTCTGTATCTCAGCAGTAGAAATTCACTTCTCACAGTTCTGCAGGTTAGACCCTGTGTCCAGTAGGACCCTTCTCCCTGGTCTCCAGATTGCCAACTGCTTGCTTGATGAAGACAGACTGGAAGAAAGAAAGATCCCTGGCTCCTCTTGTAAGAACACGCATCCCATTTGTGAGGGTTCTTTCCTCATGACTCAATTATCTCCCTGGAGATACCATTACATAGTGGTCAGGGCTTCCATATATAAATTTTTGGGAGACATGTAAGTTCAAACCATTGCTCCTTTTATCAGTGGCTAGCCCCAAGCATGAGAAGACCACGCCCAATTTTACCCAGTCAGGTCTATTTGCGCCTATTGTTTTTACATGATTAGCCATAGCCCCCTTTCACGCCTTGAAGCGTTTGTTTTACGCTTCAGGATGGCTAAAGGTTTGGCAATGCTGTAAAGCTAACTGTGGTCAAAGGCTTTGCTTCTCTGCAGCGGGCACATGCCCTATCATCTTCTCCTGTCTGCAGTGAAGCTGTGTCCACAAGAGCTGTGTTGGGTGTGTACCATGGTGGCTTCTTCCACAGCCCAGGAGCAGGCTGTAATTTCACTGGATGAAGATGAAAATAATAGACTCTGTAACCCTCACCCAGGAAAATGAATAGCCAAGGGAGCAGGAGGCCTGAGGATTTCCATCCCCACACCAAGATTAACTTTCCTCCATGACAATGGCTCTCAATACATCTGTCCACAACAGTGTGCTGCTCAAGCTGTGCAGAGCCTAATTTGGTAATTGCAATTTGGTCAGACACCGAGAGGGCTCTGTTTTCCTTTTGAACTCTCGTGTGCAGTTAGGTCGGAGTTGTGCTTCTGCGGCTGTTAAAGGGCAATTACCTTCTGTTTAGGGGGGCCCAGGAAGAAAGAGTCCCCTCTGAGATACCCTGATTGGGCAATTCAGAAAGTAGGGCTAATGTGGAGGGAAACAAAATGCTTGCTTGGAGCTGGTGTGTGCTGATCCCAGTATTAGAGCGCTTTTCAAACAAACAGACACACCATGCGACGTTTGCCCTTTGGGATTTGATACACAGCTCTGTTTTCAGCGGCCACACATCACATCCTAATGAACACATGTCTTAGGAGTTTAGTCTTAATGTCAGCTGTGCAGTGCTGGTCGGTGGGATTTCTCTGCATGATGACAGGAGTCTTGTCTTCTCCTCATGAGCTAAAGGTACCTCCATGTATGAATTTAGGAAAGTTACTGAATGTGAACTCCTTTTCCCCACCACCCCTTTGAAGTGGTCATCCAATTAACCAGTTCACTGCAATAATAAAGTTGATAATGGGTTTAAAGCTCTCTGCAGAGCTTGGCCCACAGAAAGCATCAACCATTGGCAATAATTCAGTCATTGAGGTCCTCCTTGACCTAAGTGCACAGCAAGGTCATCATTGCTTCCAGTTCACCCTCAGCTGGCTGGCAATAAGAGCCAGGCGGCGGGCAGGAAAGCCGGGCCTTGTAGTCTTTCCTTGCTTCAGCTAGGGAAGCTGTCCTCTGAGCAAGGCCCAGGTGTTATCATGTCTTCACTCCCTCTTTCTGCCAAGCACCTGTCAGTCAGTCGTCTCAGAGTGCCCAGAGCAGGTGAGCTGCTACAGAGTTTAGCCTCTGATCTGGCACAAGTCACAGCAGAGTCTCAGACCTGCAGCTGGTGTCGAAAGTCTCTCTGAGCTGGCCTGATTGTCTTCTTGGCACACTGGCTCCATCGCTGGCCTGACTTCAAGGGAAATTAGCTACTGGGCACAATTTGGCCTGGCCTAAAGAGCTTTACAACTAGGTAGGCAATTTCCAGCTTATAACTTAATAACCGTGAAAGACATTGCACCCCTGAATCATGAGCATGTTCATGCGCAGGTCCCCTGACAGCATGGGATTTCCTACAGGAAACAGTGAACAGTGTCATTATATTCTTTATAACTTTATATTTAAATATACATTTCATTTATATCTACACTTTTACATCCTACTCCCCCATTTTAATGTGGGGTGTGTGTGTGCGCACACGTGTGGAGGCCTGAGATTGCTGCTGGAAATCATCTCTCTTAGTCTTCCATCTTATTCACTGGGGCAGGCTCTCACAAAGAAATGCTGAGCTCCCTGTAGATACGGCTAGTTCTGCTGGTTAGCATGCTCTGAGGATTCCTGAAAGGACAGGTGGGATGCCATGCCTGTATGTAGGTTCTGGGGATCCAAACTCTGTCCCCCATGCTTGCCCAGTGAGTGCCTCAACCACTGAGCTATGTCCCCAGCCCTCTTTCACATTTTTAAAACCATATGTTTCATATCTATATATTGTCTCTCAGTTTTTGTGATTAATGTAAGCAATTTTGTGTTTTTAATTTTTTTGTTACAAACTGGAAAGGCAAAGAAACTAAATAATTTTAATGAAATATTTAATTTGATAATGTAATGTGATTTACCTCAGAAATTTAAGTACCTGAATTTATTTGCCAAAGTCTGCTAAATGAATCTTTTACATTTGCTATTCTGCCATGGTGCCTGCTAAGAGACAAATGTTTAGTAAGCATAACTAAACTTGTGCTTCCAAATGGCTGTTTTTCTTCCAGGCATCGCTCTTGGGAAGCTGTGCACTTCACTTCGCCAGTGCTGTAGAGACTTGTCTTGGAGGTCAGAAGCCAATCCAACCTGTCCTTCAGCCACAGTTCTTAGCCTTGGTGATGCGCCCCAAGAATTCTGTGCTTTTAGTGATGGCCCCACTGTAAGCTAATGAGGCCATGGAAATTCTGGGTGCTTCCCAATTTCCTCCAGTTTCTCTGGTGATACTAATTATGGCAAAGACATAGACCAACTCTTTCTTTATCAGGCATGCCCAGTTTATCATTGCATAGTTTTTAAACGGCATCCAAGATTTAGATCCACCATAAACATACTCACTTTTGCTAGATGGCCATGGCCATATGAACATATAATCGCCTGGGAAGCTGATGTAGGAGCATTCCAGGTTTGAATACAGCCTGGGCAACTTGTTGTTGAGACTTTGTCTCAAAATGAATGAATGAATGAATGAATGAATGAATGAATAAATAAATAAATAAATAAATAAATACTACTTCCACTACTAACAATATGTTCTGACTGAGTACTTTCTACGTATGAGGTCCAGGGTTCAACCCACAGTACTAAAAACAAACAAAAGATGCAAGTAAACATCTCCCATGAAAATGGGGTATACTTTCCAAAACTGATGACGGAAGTTACAAAATAATGCTACACCAGTTCATAATTACAAATAATAAAGGGTTATTTATTTAGGGGTAGACTCACAGAGCACAGTCCTAGATCACAGTCCTCTGCACAAATGGGAAACAGGAACCGAATCTAGCAACCAGAAGCAAGAGAGCTGGCAAGATACTGGGAGCATGCTTTACAGCTGCATTTATAGTATAAGAGACCATGCCCAAGTGAGCTGGTATCTTAAAGGCTATTGGCTGAAGGAGGTCCCAAAGCACAAAACCAACTTTAAAGTTTTTCTGAACTTCTGAAATCTTACTAGAAAATGCATGCGTGTCTTAGGAGGCCGTTTAGAAAAGCATGAAGAACAGGAAAGGTTTCTTCATTTTTTTCTTAACAAGTATCAGGCTCTTAAAGTTTCTGGTAACTGTGAGAAAGCTACCACAAACATTTGCATGCAAAGTTTGGGTTATCATGTGGTCGGTGTCAGACAGAGGGTTCCTGTGTCACTGACTGATTCAAACTCTAGACAGTGGGGCCCAGGCAAGCTTTCCTGGCAGACAGTACATTACAGAGCTGTCTCTGTTCATCACTAGAGTGATGTCTTTCTATGTGATTCTCAGAAGCTTATGCCTGTCTCTGCCAGATGTGCACTATGCTGGCTAGTTTTATGTCAACTTGCCACAAGCTAGATTCATTTTGGAAGAGGGAACCTGGAGTAAGAAAATGCACCCATCATATTTCCCTGTGGGCAAGCCTGAGAGGCATCTTGTGGATCGATGTGGGAGGGATCTACTCACTGAGGGGGGTGCCACCTCTAGGCTGTTGGTCCTGGATAGTAGAAGAAAGCAGGCTGAGTAAGGCATTATATGCAAGCTGGTAATCATCACTTCTACAGGCTTCTGCTTCAGTTCATGCTCCAGATTGCTGCCTTCAGTACCTTCAAGGATGGTCAGTGATGTGGATGTGCCAGTGAAAACAACCCCTGTCTTCCCTAAGTTGTTTTTGATCACTTTTTCTTCACATCAATAGAAAACCCAACTAAGATGTGCCCTATGAAACTTTGCCCTTGGCTTTGCTTGGAGCCCTTCCCTCTGTAGCATGAGATTTTCTATCATCTTGCAAATAAACATTTTATGTCTATCTATTTTTTTATTTGGATGTCTCTGTCTTCAAACATAGGTTTTCTTTCTCTGTGGAAATGCACATTGCATGTGTCTCACCTTCCCCACTTCCCCTTTAAAGACAGTTTTCATATTTACTTTAAAACGCTTTCTGAAAACAACTCTCCGTGTATCTCTGTGGATGGTTTGCTTTCATCTACAAATCATGCGATCTGCCATCTTTGCATATCTTATAGTTTTAAAAGTTGTATGCTAGGATCTAGTGAAAAGAAGTCAAACTGAAATAAAAAAGTGTATTCTCGGCTAAGGGCACATCCGCTCTGTGGTGATTCTACTGTGAGAGTCTGGGTGAGTTTAATCTATCGATACCCAAGTGTGGGCTTCCCTGAAACTTTACTTGGAGTTCACAGCTTGAGTGTCAAAAAATTTGGAGGCAGGAATGAGATGTTGTCCCAATGATCAGAAAGTAAGGAGACTCTCGAGATTGGGCGCTCTAACTCAGTCATTGAGTCTCCACCAAGAGAAGTCTCTCTGCCTTTTAGTCCTACCTTTTAGACTGGATGATCCCATTTTCACACCAGCTCCACTTCAGCATTCTGCTAGTCTCTCCTCCACACTGTCCTTCCCCGTCTTCTGAGTACAGCCCCTGAGCTGTCCTTGATGGAGCTGTGGGATGCTCTGTGCCAGTGCTTCATTCCCCCTCCTTTGTTAACCCCTGCCTACCCTGTTTGGATATTGGGTAGCTCATTCAAGAGTCCTCTAGGCTGTACCTGCACACTCTCAGTCTTTGGTATGGGACACCTGCAAACTGAATAGATCTGGCAGGTAAGCAATGATTCATTTTGTTGCCTAGGCTTTTCTGAACCATGATCAGTTGTTCAGTCTATGTCTGTCAATGGGCCATTTCCATCACAGATTGTTGGTGCTCTTGCTGAAGATGCATGGGTTGAGTCTGGGATCTACTCCTGTTTTACTTGTTTTTTTTTTTTTAATCGGAAAGGATGTCAAACTCTGGCATCTATTGATATGATCATGTGATTTCTCTTCTTAAGTCTATTTATACATTATGTTACGTTAATTTGTGTAGAATGAATTAACCTTGCATCCCTCGGATGAAACCAACTTGTTCATAGAGTATGTTTGTTTTAATATATTCTTTAATTCAATTTGTAAATATAATACCCAATTTTATTATCAGAACAATGAAGGCTCTGTAGGGTGACTTTGGTGTTATACTTTTGCTTACTATTTTGTGCAGTAGTTTGAGGAGTATAGGTGTTAGATTTTCCTTAAATGGTTTCACAGAGTTTGTCAGTGAATCCATTTATCCATGGGCTTTTTTATTCCTTTGGTTTTGTAATCAACATTGTCATTTTTCTCTATTGTGTAGAGTATTTCTTTCAGTATGTTCTGTAGTGCTTTTATGGTGGTCATAAACTTTCTTAGTTTGTGCTTTTCTTGATATGTCTTTATTTGAACAGATAGATTTGCTGGGTATAGCAATCTCAATTGGTATTTATTGCTTGATAATCTTGAAATGCATTGTAGTTGGTTGTTTTTACTCTTTTGGGGGGCCCATCACCCTACTCCCAAATAAATCACACAGAGCCTTATTCTTACTTATGAATGCCTAGCTTTAGCTTGGCTTGTTTCTAGCCAGCTTTTCTTAACTAATTATCCCATCTACATCTTGCCTCTCGGCTTTTACCTTTCTCTATTTCTGTATGCCTTTCTTTCCTTCTAATTTCATGTCTAGCTGGTGGCTGTGTGACTGGCTTCTTCTTTTTTTCCTCCATCCTCCCAATCTCCTTTTCTTTCATAACTCGATCTTCTCTCTCCAGATTCTCCTCCTATTTATTCTTCCAGCCAAATCTGCCTATCCTTTCTCC
>LOEQ01013400.1:9755-21625 GCA_001685075.1 Bramus lutescens | reverse complement strand
TCTTTATTAACCAATGAAAGTAACACATAAACAGATGACCCTCCTACATCAGGGATCTTTTTGCTGAGGTTGCTTCCTTGAGCCTACTCTGGCAGAGGTTACTGTGTGGGGCTTGCTCCAGAGAATGATACTCAATCCTGCTATCTCAGAGGTCGCTAATTCAAGCTGGGTCCCGCAGAGGTCTCTGGTTTAAGCCTGCTCCCTCATCGGTGCTACATTGTACCTGTTCCTGGTCTTGCAGAGTTCTCTGACTTGGGCTCCCTTGTACCTGCTCCTGTGGAATTCACTGCCTCAGGCCTTCTCTGGTGGAGCTCACTGGCTTGGGCCCGGTTCTGAAAAGGTCTCTGGCTCAGGCCTACTCCTTCTGAGATCCCTCACTTATGCCTGGACCCACAGAGGTCTCTCGTTTTTGCCTATTCCCTCAAGAGTTGCTCCCTTGTACATGCTAATGTGGAGTTTTCTGCTTCAGACCTGCTAGATCGCTGGCTCAGACCTGTTTACCTAAATGTCCCTGGTCTGGGCCCACTCCCTCGGAGGTTCCTGGCTTTGGCCCAGTCCTGCAGAAGTCTCTCACTTCAGTCAACTCCCTCAGTGGTCCCAGACTTGAGCACAGACCCACAGAGTTCCTAGCTCAAACCTACTCCCTGGGAGTTTCCAGACTCAATTGGACCTGCAGAATTCTCTGACTCCAGATTACTCCCTCGGAGGTCTCAGACTTGTGCCCAGACCATCAGAGGTCTCTGGCTCCAGCCTACTCCCATGGAGGTCCCAGGCTTTCTCCTGGATGTATAGAGGTCTCTGGTTCCTGCTTACACCCTCAGTGGTTGCTTCCTTCTACCTGCTCCTGTGGAGTTCAATGCCTCAGGCCTCCTCCGAGCTAGGACACTGGCTCAGACCTGTTTCTGTAGATCTCACTGGTCTGAACCCACTTCTGCGAAGGTCCCTGCATGGGTCCCCATCCCAAAAAGTTCTCTGGCTCAGATATACTTTCTCAGAGGTTCCAGACTAAGGCCCAGACCCACAGAAGTCTCTGATTCTGGACTACTCCCTTGGAGGTCCCAGACTCACATTTGGACCCACAGAGGTCTCTGGTTCCTATCTACTCCCTTGAAGGTCCTAAATTCATGCCCAGAACCACAGAAGTCTTGGCTCAAGCCTCTCTATATTTATATTTAACAACAAATACAGAATTCCAAGACTGGTTGATTCTACAATATGCTTATCATCTAGTTGCTCTTGTACCAACTGTTCTAAAGCCTGCAGTTTCTCTTTTGTTAAAGGTCATTGGCTGGAGAAAAGTCTCAGAGATTAAGAGCACTGGCTGCTCTTCTAGAGGACCTGAGTCCAATTCCCAGAAAACTCATGGTGGCTTACAACCATCTATAATAAGATTTGGTGTCCTACATGCCAGAGCATTGTATATATAATAACTAACTAACTAACTAACTAACTAACTAACTAACTAACATCTTTAAAAAAAATAAAGGCCATTGCTTAGCCCATACAGGTTTTTTTTGTCAAACAATTTATTGGTAGGTCCATTGGTACCTCTGAGAGTTTGCTAGTTGATGTTCTGTGTTTTTGCACAAAGTGAATGGTCAGTGTCTGTTTTTTATACCTTATAATATCCTTCTCAGAAACATGAGTTGGTTTATGGTCTGTTTCTGAAAATGCAAGAATGTCTCACTGGGCATTCCATTGTTGTAACAGATCACAACCTCAGATATTCACTGCTATATTAGCCACATATATTTGGCATTAGCTTTCCTCTCTGTCTTTCTGGCCCTATACATTCAATACATCTTGTGCTTTGTCTTACATGAGATAGGGTTCCAATTCTTCATTCTGGAATAATAATAGTCATATCTGCTCCTATGTATAATAATTCCTGCATTATAATGCTATTTATTTGTACTCTCAGTTTTGGTCTTTGATAATTTATAGAAGTCTGCCAAAATATACATTTTCTATTTTCTGATGAAATGTTTGATTCATCCTCCATGGTTATTCTATCATTCAGACCAGTACTTTTTTTATTACAAGCATTGGGTTTTCTAATTTTCCTGGGGAGGTATGTTGCTGTGGGACAATGGTCTTGTACCCTGTAAAGATTTGTTACTTGTATTTTTAATAAAATGTTAATTGGCTAGTAGCCAGGCAGGAAGTATAGGAGGGGTGAGCAGAATAGGAGAATTCTGGGAAGAGGAAAGTTTCAATCTGCAGTCATCACCGAGATGCAGAGGAAGCAAGATGAGAATGCCTCACTGATAAAAGGTACCAAGCCATGTGGCTGACACAAACAAAAATTATGGGGTAATGTAGGATGTAAGAGTTAATAAGACATCTGAGCTAATAGACCAACCAGTTTATGATTAAAGTAGACCTCTGTGTGTTTCTTTGGAGCTAAACAGCTGTCAGACTGGGCCAGACAGAAACCTCTGTCAGCAAATAGTGCCAATGTGGACAGCTAAATCCACTTAAAACCTGAGAGGGTATGGGAAGTCATTCTAGACACAAAAGAACAGAGTTAAGCATGGCTTTTTGGTAGCAACATTTTCTTGGGTGGGGTCTCTTTGCTAGAGAAAAGCACATCTCACTGAATAGAGGCTTCCTGACTCAGCTTTAGGTGTAAAACCTTGAAGCTCTTTGAAGAGGCCCTGTTACAAAACACTTAAATAGTGTTTATGAGTAGCTGACAGCATGCTTCTTGGTGGTGGCATGGAACTTGAAACTCATAGAATTGTGACAATAAATATGGCTCCTGCCAGTACCTCTGCCATGAAGCTAGACTTTCACAAAGCTAAGGAATGTGATGGATACAGCCAGCAAACCAGAACTTTAATCCTAGCCATATTGCTTAGCAAATTAAAGACTCTTGTAGTCAGAAAAAGAGAGAGATACAGTAAAGATAGATTCAGATGAAGAAAACCTCTAAATGGTTTATAGTGTCTTTAAAATATATGTAGGTTTGGGAGAGAAGGAAAAAGGATGAAGAGAGAGAGAGAGAGAGAGAGAGAGAGAGAGAGAAGTTGGGTGTGGAAGCACAGACCTTTAATCCCAGCACTTGAGAGGCAGAGGCAAGTGAATCTCCATAAATTCAAGGACAGCCTGGTCTACAGAGTGATTTCCAGGACAACCAAAGATACACAGAGAAACCCTGTCTCAAAAAGCCAAAAATTAAAAAAATTAAAGAAATAGAAGTTAAAATAAAGCCATGTAAAGATGGAAACTACACAGAGAATCTGGATATTGTATATTGTTTTGTTTTGCTTTGAATTGTTTGAATGCTGAGGAAGGAACAACAGCTGCTAAAAGACATTTGATTACAAATGCTGCTGGATTAATCCAACATATATATTTTGA
The DNA here is from genome assembly GCA_001685075.1 of Bramus lutescens. NCBI lineage: Eukaryota > Metazoa > Chordata > Mammalia > Rodentia > Cricetidae > Bramus > Bramus lutescens. The sequence continues at coordinate 18,262 of LOEQ01013400.1, read as the reverse complement.
AAATGCCTTGACTTCAAAATTTAAGTCAAAGGATATTTTACTTTGGAGAAGAGCTTTTGCTTTTGTTTCCATAGAAAATGAGAGGCTGTGGATTCATTCTGGGCTAAGAAAAATCAGGTTTGATCAAGACCCCCTGAGAAAACACCAGTAGGAGAGGATGGCCCAGACGTCTGAGTTTTACATCCAGAACAGGTTCGTGACTACTGGCTGAGATGATCAATCCTCACAGAATAATCCAGTCAGGACCTGACCATAATTCTCAATTTCATTTAGGTCCCTATAAGATGGTCAGCACCCCCAGTCAGCAGGAAGTAGCCTCAAAAATATGCCCACATTCACAAAAAATGGATTATGTATATTTTTCTTTGTTTATAGCGTTGGTTACAAGTTGTTATGGATAATGGTCAGGAAAAAAGTTAAACAAAGGAGAGTAGATTCAGGGTTTTTTCTCTGAAAAGAAAAAAGTGGGATAATGCTGTGGGATAATACCCGTGTATAAAGACTTATCAAACATATTGATTTAATACAACACTGATTGGCCAGTAGTCAGGCAGGAAGGATAGGTGGGGTGACCAGAGTAAGAGAATTCTCATCTCTTGGAAAAGAACCCTTGGTCCTAACCACAGAAATCTCGATTGCAAGGAAGAGGTGGCCATGCCATCAAGGACAAGGACAATTCTGAATGTGTGGGGGTGGGTGACTGCGTACCCCTGTATCTTAAGTACTACTGGTCACATTCTTGTGTTGGTCTGTAGACAGAGTCAGCAGTTCACTCATGCTTTAGACAATTTTCACCTGATGACTTAATTGTGTCCAGGATGAGGTTTTATTTATTTTGTCTTTTATGCGGGTGAGGCTGTCCTGGAACTCCTGCCACCCCCCCCATTTCTAGGCAGTAATAGTAACAAGCTGAAGCTGCCACTGAACCCAGTTTGCTTTGCTTTTTAGACACTGGTTCCAACACTGTTTCTATAAGGATGGGTGGACAGTTTACTAAATGTACTTCTTTTCTCCCCCACTACTGCTGGGATATTAGCTGCTGACTGTCAGAAGCTAATTAGAAATTCCTCTGGGAGTTTTCTTTCCCTAGCTTAACAGATCCTGTTTTCATGTTCTATAAAAATAATCATATACATATATCTGTTTTTTGAACAAGCATTTCCAAATGTAGCTCAGACTGGCTACTGGTTCTGCCTTTATTCCTCCTGACTCCTGAGTTGAGATTCCTGGTGTGTGCTGAATGTATGGGTTACCATGAATTTCTCTTGGTTACAAATGTGTTGTAAAGATAGCCTTGCTGTGGGACAATGCTCTCATACACTGTAAAGATTTGTCACTCATATTTGTTTAATAAAACACTGATTGCTCATAGACAGGCAGAAAGTATAGGCAGGGAAACTAGAGTAGAAGAATTCTGGGCAGAGGAAAGACAAACTGTTGTATACCATGCCATGTTAGGCTTCAGTAATGTTGGGGACCACCTTTTTGAAGTGACTTCTTCCAGGACCCTAGCTGTGGTGGATTCATACATTTCAGGGTAGAGTCGTGAGGATTAGAAATATAGGAAGGTGGAACAAAGAAGAAGGACTCACAAAGGCACAGGGTAGTATCAGGAAGGCCACCCAGCCTTCTGGATGCTGAATTCTTCTGACTTCTGAGTTCTCAATCTGCCCATGTTTAATTTTCCATACACTATTATACCCCCCAAAAAAAGGTGTAGAAGAAGGCAAAAGACTTCTTTAAGATGATACAAGGAACAACTAGAACAGTTATTTGCTTCAATACTTTGAGACAGCAAACCATTAATTTATGTGAAAAACATTCTGTTGTTTTGGCAGTGAACCCACCTTAGACCAAGTATCCTAAAAGGAGTAATTCCCTAGGTCAAACCACCTAATTCAGAAGAAGGAGCAGAAGGATGCTTGAATTCTCTGACCTTTGGTCAGGGTGGCATGGATCTACCTCTATGGGCATCTTGATATCCAAAACACAAATTAACCACACACTAGGTCAGGGTGTGTAGTCCTGGTTGCTGTCAACAACTTTGAATGACTGCAAACTTTCTGACCTTCAGACTAGGTGAAATAGGATCACATTTCTGGATCTTCACAGGAGAGTCATTCACACTCCAGACACAGAGGAAGCAAGATGAGAATACCTTACTGAGAAAAGGTACTAAACCGCATGTGTAAACATATATAAGAATTATGGGTTAATTTAAGTGTAGAAGCTAGTTAATAATAAGTCTGAGCAATAGGCCAGAGAGTTTATAATTAAAATAAGCCTCTACATGTTTTTTTTTGGGACTTAACAGCTTCAGGACCAGGCTAGACAGAAGCTCCAATTTCAAATGGCACCCTAACATTTGGCAAGATTTTCCAAATAAAGCCTGAAAAATCTTTTTAAAAAAGTATTCTACATAAAAATGAACAGAGCAAAGTGCAGTTTCTTGGTAACCGTTTTTTCTCTGGTAGGCTCTGTTTGCTGGTGGCAAGCAGATGTATGGCTCCTTTAAGAGAGGCTTCCTGACTCAGCATTAGTGGCAAGGACATCACAGCTCTTTTAAGAATCTCTGCAACCAAATACTTGAACGGTGTTTATGAGTAGCCAACATCAGGCCTCTTGGTGATGGACTTAGAAACTCCACAAAGTTGTAACAAAAAAATGAGACTTCTACCAGTACCTCTACCATTAAGCTAGACCCTCAAAAAGTTAAGGAATGTTGTTGAACCAGCCACTCAAACTGCAGCTTTACTACTAGGCATGTCGCTTAACAGATTAAAGACTCCTGAGTTTAGAAAACTAGTGTAGTTAGGTGTGGTGGTACACATCTTTAATTCCAGCACTTGGAAGGCAGAGGAAGGAGGATCTAGGTGAGGTCAAGGCCAACTTGGTCTACAGAGTGAGATCCATGATAGCCAAAATATATGGAGAAACCTTGTCTAAAAAAACAAAAATTAAAAAGTTAAGAAATGATATAGAATAACAAAGAAAAAAAACATGAAGATGGAAAATACAAAAACTCTGGATACTGTATGTTATTGTATTGTCTTAGATTTATTTGACTGCTGAGGAAGGAACAACAGCTGCTAAGAGACATTTGATTATAAATACTGCTGGATCATGCCAACCTATATTTTTCAAAAATGCCTTGACTTCAATATTTAAGTCAAATAATATGTCATTTCTGAGAAGATGTTTTGCTTTTGTTTCCACAGAAAATGAGAGGCTGCAGATTCATTCTTGATTAAGATAAATAAGGTTTGAGCAAGGAAGACCCCCCTGAAAATTCTCCAATAGCAGTAGATGGACCAGATGGTCCAACATTTCAGAGTACCTCTGTTACAATTTCTTCTGTGTTCTGCATCCAGAACAGCTTCAAGACTGCTGGCTGAGATGATCCAGCCTTCCACAATACTCCACTCAGGACTTGACCAGAGTTCTGAAGTTTCTTTGGGTGGCCAGAAGATTATCAGTTTGTATCCCCAAATCAGCAGAAAGTAGTAGCCTGGAAAACTATATTCGCATTCCCAAATGAATGGATTATGGATGTTTGTCTTTGTTTAGAGTGTTGGTTACAAGTTATTATTGATAATGGTCAGAAAAAAAGCTAAACAAAGGAGATTAGATTCAAAGGTTTTGTTTTGAAAAGAAAAAAAATGGGATAATGCTGTGGGATAATACTCTTGTACACTATAAAGACTTATCAATCATATTGGTTTAATAAAACACTGAGTGGCCAGTAGTCAAGCAGGAAGTGTAGGTGGGGAGACCAGAGTAAGAGAATTCTCAGCAGAGGAAAGACAGAGAGTTGATAACCATCCAGACACAGAAGAAGCAAGATGAGAATGCATTACTGAGAAAAGGTACAAAACCACAGGGCTAAATATAGATAAGAAATATGGTTTAATTTATGTGTAAGAGCTAGTTAATAGTAAGCCTGAGCAACAGATCAGACAGTTTATAATCCATCTTAGCCTCTGTGTTTCTTTGAGACTGAACAGCTGCATGACCAGGAGGGACTGAAACTTCTGACTTTATAGCCTCAAGTTTTATTTTCCTTTTTTTTTTAAATAAACTTCTTTCTGAGTAAAATTTAGTGTGTTTTATTTGCTGCTTCTCATTGTAAACCATGAAATGTTTAGAAAATTCTGCAACTAGAGACGTCCAATTGCTGAAGATTCCTTTCAGTGGGCTGGAGAAATGTATCAGTGGGTCAGAGCCATTGTTGATTTAGCAGGAAAACCTGGTTCAATTCTGAGATTCTACCAGGTGGCTCACAATCATCCAAGGATCCTGGGCATGCCAAGGTTGCACACCCAAATGTGCAGGCAAAACACATATGCACACACTAAAAGAACAGTTTGTTTGCTGATATTGAGGCCTGGAATTTCTTTTCTGGTACCTTAGTCCTGAGACCCCCTTAAATGCCTGTTCCTGCAGTTCTAGAGGCTCTGAAACCCTTTTCTAGGCTTTGTGAACCTGTCTACAGAAGGCAGACACATTCCCAGAAACATAAATATAAATTTTAAAAATTTCTCAAAAACAAAGCATTAAGCTTGGTTGTGATTATTAGTTTTTATTAGTGATTATTAGTTCTCCAATTAGGTTGATTGTTGGTGGTTGTAGTGCAAGCCCTTATTTTCAGGGTTTTGGAAACTGAGGCAGGCTAATCTGTATTAGTTTCAGGCCCAGCGTGGCCCATACAGTGTGACCATTTCAGAAACAATTTTAGAAATTCACTATCTTTTTATATGTTAGATATATAAAGCATAAAATATTTTTTAGTATTTAAAAATATCTGTTCTTCCTGGAATTTCTGTTAGTTTTTGTTAATTTATTTACCTATTTTTTACGACAGTGTTTCTCTGTGTAACATCTCTCTGTCCTGAAATTCCTTTTGCAGGCTAGGCTGGCCTGGAATTCCAAGATCTGCCTCCCTCTGCCTACTGCTTGCTGGAGTTAAACATGTGTGCCACCACCTCCAGGCTTAGTAGTTTGAACTAATTTAAAGACTTGAAAAGAAATCTTCTCAGACTGGGTGTCACTGAGTCTTAGGGTACTGGCAAGGGGGCAAAGATGCGGCTACGAGGTCCATCTCAGTTCAGCTCAAAAATCCCATATCATTTGCCTTTAGTCATGCCTTCCTCACAAAATTTAATCATATCCTGTCTGCTCTTTTCCTGCCTTTCCTTCATTATAAAAACTGGAGATTGAAGCAGGATCCTATACATAGTAAAAACAGAAAGAGGCATCTGTCCCACCCAAATAAACTTCTGGTGTTTATTCCTTTTGTTTTTCGAGACAGGGTTTCTCTGTAGCCTGGGAACCTTTGCTGGAATTAGCTCTTGTAGACCAGGATGGCCTTGAACTCACAGATATCTGCTTGCCTCTGCCTCTCGAATGCTGGGGTTAAAGGTGTGAGCAATCACCACCCAGCTCCCTGTTTTTAGTTTTTTGTTTTTGTTTTTTTAATTCTAATGAAAAGTTCTGGTCACGTATCCATGGTTGATCTCAATGTCACTCTGTAGCCCAGACTGTCCTTGAACTTGCATTTCTCCTGGTGCAGTTTCCTAAGTAGCTGGGATTACACATCTATGGCCCCAGGTCTGCCTTTTACTCTCATGTAGTTCTTGACAGCATTAAGAGTGCATGATTATTCTTCCCCCTTTGAACACCTGGAAGCTCATGGAGAGATTTTTGTCTGCTGGTGCTTGATAGTTTCTTCCTTTTGATATAAGGTTTCCTGTAGCCCAGGCTGGTTTTGAAGCTACTATGTAGTCTAGGCTGGTTTCAATCCCAGATTCTACTTTCTCCATCTCCACTACAAACAGGGCTTCTGTCACAACTTGGCATGTAGAAGCAATAAGTGGTCCTAACTTCCATAACTGTTTCAAGATCTGGCAATTTCTGCATGAATAATAAAAATCCGGAGACAGATATTGGGGTTCAACATGAAAACAGAAAAAGCAAAGCAGCCAAGCCACTATAGAAATCTTACCTCTACCAAGTTGTGGCAACTGCACTCTAAAAAGTCTAAGTAGACTGAGGTAACTAAACAGACACAGCCTCTCTCGCCTCCTATTTTATATTCCCACTAGTGCTGGGATTAAAGGTGTGTGACTCCCTAGGACTGGGATTAAATGTGTGAGCCACCACCACCTGGATTTGTTTCTGCATTGATCTTGTATAGTCCAGGGTGGTCTTGAACTCACAGAGATCCATCTGTATCTGTCCCTCAAATCCTGGGATTAAAGGTGTGTGCCACCACTTCCTGACCTTTTTGATTTAGCTTTGCCCTTCTGATATTCAGGCAAGCTTTATTTATTAAAACAAAAACAAAACTTCACTATAGTCAATTAATTGTAAATGCTGCCAACCTGGGCAACATGGAGCTCAAATTCTTTCTGGCCTTCAGCATCGAGAGGGCAGGGCCCTCTTAGTTTCCACAGAATGCTACTAATCCATAAACATTTGTAAAACGATGATTAAGCCAATCAGGGACCTGTTGACCCACACCTTAAATGCTAGCACTCAGGAGCATGAGACAAGGAAATGTCTGTGAGTTTGAGTCTATCCTGATCAGCATAGTGAATTTTAGAATAGGCTGGGCTAATAGAAAGACCCCCAACTTAGAATAAAAAAAGAAACAAAACAATTATGTTTGAATCAGTAGGATTTGGCCTTTCTGGGAAGGGCTGATATTGAGGTAGGGTGTGTGTAGGGGATTAGAGGGCCTGTAGGGTGGGAGGAGTCAAAGAGTGGGTGGAGCTGTTTGAGTTTCCACCTTGGAGAAGATATTTAAGCAATGGACTTTGGAGTATTGTTCAAACTCAGAGAAGAATTTGAGCAAGGTGCAACAATTTACAGATTTCTTGTTGACTTCCAGCCTCAAAAAAGGTAGGTTGATGAGGGAGAGAAGGGGTTAGAGGTAGAAGAACCTTGGTGACACTCCAGAGCTGGTATGTATGCTTGGAGTTTGAAGTTCCTCACATTAACAGCATAATGGGGACAGGGTTCTTTGAAAATTCAGGAGCTTTCTGTAAGTTTACCCCACAGATGTGACCACTGAGAAGCAGATGAATGCAGAGATTGTGGTAGCCAGGGGTAGAGTGTTGTTTAGACCCCAGGGTGCTGGGCCAGCTGCTATGCTTTTGGCAGTGTTCTAAAGCAAAGGCACAGGTCTGAGCAGAGTGCTGTATAACAAACCTGTAGTAGTTGATGGAAAGGGATTTTCAGTTCTCCTAATGCAGCTTCCCAAGTAGCTATGCCTCCAGATCTGGCTCTTACGTACTTTTTTGTTTTGAGATTCAAATGTAGTGACATATTTTCTTCTTCTTCTTTTATTTATTAGATTTTGAAAAAAAAGTCAATCCAAGTTCCCACTCCCTTTCCTTCTCCCATTCCCTCCATACACCGTCCCAACCCACTACCCTCCAATCCTCAGAGAGGGTAAAGGCAGATTGCATTGGGGAAGATCCAAGGCCCTCCCTACTATATCTAGGCTGAGCAACGTATACATCCAAAGAGAAAAGGTTCCCTAGAAGCCAGGACATGCAGTAGGGATAAATCCTGGTGCCAATGACAGTGGCCCCTCAGTCTGTCCCAGCAATGCAACTGTCAACTATATTCAGAGGGACTAATTTGGGCCTATGCTTTTTTCTTTCCAGTCTGGCTGGAGTTAGTGAGCTCCCATTAGCTTAGGTAGACTGTTTCAATAGGTGTACCCATCACGGTCTTGACCTCTTTGCTCATATAATCCACTTTTCAACTGGATTTTGGCTGCTCAGTTCAGTGCTCTGATGATGAGGGGGGGTGTCTGCCTATGTTTCCATCAATTGCTGGATGAAGGTTCTATGGTGATATTTAAGATATTCATCAGTCTGACTACAGGGCAAATCAAGACCGGGCCCCCTCTCCTTTATTGCTTAGGGTCTTAGCTGAAGTCAGCCTTGTGGATTTCTGAGAATTTCTCTAGAGCCAGGTTTCTGCTAACCCTATAATGGTTTCCTCAATCAAAACATCTTTCTTTGCTCTCATCTCTCTCCTTCCTCCATCTCAACTTCCTCCATCTTTTGTGTTTGGGTGGAATGGTCTATAGATGTCTGTTAAGTTCATTTGATTCATGACATCTTCTAGTTCTCTTATCAATCTGTTAAGTTTCTGTCTCGTTGACCTGTCCATTGGCAAAAATGAAGTGTTGAAGTCTCCTACTATTAATGTGTGGGGCTTGATGTACGATTTAAGTTTTAATAATGTTTCTTTTACATATGTGGGTGCTCTTGTATTAGGGGTATAGATGTTCAGGATTGAGACTACATCTTGATAGATTGTTTCTGTTAGGAGTATAAAGTGTCTTTCTCCATCTCTTTTGATTGATTTTGGATTGAAATCTATTTTGTTATATATTAGGATATCTACACTTGCTTGTTTCTTAGGTCCATGATGTAGGAGGGTCATCTGTCTATGTGTTACTTTCATTGGTTAATAAGGAAACTGCCTTGGCC
>LOEQ01013398.1:0-10463 GCA_001685075.1 Bramus lutescens | reverse complement strand
GAGAGAGAGAGAGAGAGAGAGAGAGAGAGAGAGAGAGCCTGTATATGACTCAGTGTGAGATGGCTGAGTGGCAGATATAAGAGACACAGAGACATACATTCTTGAAGAAATAACTTTCTTGTAACATGCGGTTCTAATATAGTCTTTCAGATGTTAGTATCAGACGTGAAATGTTCTACTTACTCTTAACTCAGAGAGCATTTTGTCCAGCTCTATCATAATCCCTGGGCCTCTGCATGCTATATCTTTGCAGAAATCATCTGGGGTTGAGAGCTGTCCAGTGAGCATGAACTCCTTAAGTGACACACATTCTGCTGCCTATTGAAAAATGGGCAAAGACATTGCTTGATGGAAAATGAGACAGTTTCTCTTCCTTAGAAAAAGGTGGCTATAGCTCACCACGATGAGTTCTACAGCAGATTAAATGTCCCCATCTGTGCTATCTAATGCTGTTGCCATTTGCCACAGAGAGCTGAGTAGCTTAGAGCTGTAGCAAACTCAACTTAAAATATCCTGTCATGCCATATCTGAAGACAGTGCAATTAAAAAGTGCAAATATGTTGTTAATAACTTTGATTTGGGGGCTGAAGAGTTAGCTCAGTGGCTCACAGGGACCCTTGTTGCTCTTTCAGAGGACCATAGTTCACTTCCCAGCACCCATGTGTCTACTCACAGCCATCCTTAGCTTCAGTTCCAGCACAGTGCCAGGCAACCTCATCTTGTCTCTGTGGGTATCAGGCATGTACACAGTGCACACACACACAGGCAAAGGTTCATACACAAAATATTATAAAGCTATTAAAAATAATAATTTTAATATTGATTATATACTGAGATGATAATATTTGGGTTCAATAAAACAAGTTATTTAAAATTACTTTGGCATGTTTTATGTATGATTTTAAAATGTACTTAGTAGACAAACTGCAAATTCCAAAAATTTACACTAAAATTACAGCAAAACTTAAAACAGCACAATGTCACATCATGTTGTTCCTTTTGAACAGTGCTGGTCCAGGAGGGTCTTTGCTAGTGTTTTATTTGTGTATTCTTTTTTGTCCCCAACTCTAGCTTTCATCAGACAACATAGTTAGCATAAAACCTAAACTTCTAAGTTCTTTAATTCCTAGCCAAAGACTTTGCAGTCTCTACCGCTACTTCCCTGTTCTCTAGAGACATGCATGACTTAAGTCAGTGTTTCCCAGACTTGCCAAATCTCCTGGGGTCTTTGCAAAATCCCACAGTCTAGGCCTCTCCCAAGACAGAGACTAGAGTCCCAGGCAGGCCTCTGGCACATGTGTTTGAAATTCTTTCCATGGGGAGGAAGGTTGCACAGTGGCTTTTCACATCTCAAAGAGAAACCATCACGTTCCAGAATCCTTGGGCCACCTGTTGCCCTGTGGTCTGGTCTCCTCTTCCCACTTCACTCGTGACCTCTCCATCTAGGAGACTGAAACTATGCATCATTTCTGCTTGAGCTTGAGTTTCCTACTGTCTGTCACGCTCCTCCCCGATGCCTCAAACCCTCTGTGTTCTGTCAGTTTTCACTCCCCCCACACCAGTAAGTAGCCTGTTTTCCTGCGTTCCCACCCCCAGTAGAGATCAAAGCTGTCTATTTTAGTTTCATATACAACCCGAACAACACTTTGAGACACTTGGAAGCATTCAAAAATTTTCCAATGAGAGGGTCAAATCCCTAATATTTCTGAGTTAAGATAAGCTGTGGAAAACTGCAGGTTTTCTTCTAAAACCTTGCAGGATTAACAGTGTTGAGAATCCCACCTGGTGATCTAAGGACACTCCTGCTTCCCACTTTGGCACATCTCAATGAAATCGTTTACCTGTGGCTGGGGCGGTGGACCAGCCCTCCTTCCCCACCCTCCCACCATTGGGGCTGTATAAAGGACTCACATGCCTTCTGTTGAGTAGGTCTGTGACTCCCTCTGTATGGTTGGTGAAGAGATGAGAGAGCCAGTTTAGACGGAGCAGTGTGTGAGGGAGTCACTGAAGTTCAATTTGAAGGCCCCAGGAGAACAGCTCCCTTAAATTCATAAGCCAACAACCTGGAATGTGTCACCGCCAATCTAGAAACCAGGAGCTGACTGGAGATTGGAGATGGCCCCGTGTGTAAAGGGCTTGCATGAGATTGTGCTGACTAGAGTTGGGGTTCTCAGAAGGCAAGCGGGGACACCTGTAATCCCAGCACTGAGGAGGCAGAGAAGACAGGAGCTCCCTGGTGCATGTGGACCTGTTAGAATAGCTGCCTTGCTAAGCTCTGGGTTCAAATGAAGCATCTTCCCTTGATGTATAAGATGGAGAGCAACCAAGGAAGAAGGCAAGGTATCTGATATCAACCTCTGGGCCTTATGCACAGATGTGTGTGCAAGCCATTCCCCCAAGTGTGAATACATGCATACATACCACACACACGCCAAAATAATTAAAAAATGGACTCTCTCTAAAATGGACGAGAATTTTGGCATAAAAATTAAGCTCCTTTCCATAAGAAAAATAATGGAGCAAATGATAAAGGCTTTGGCCCAAGGGAGAACATTCACGCAGACATGAATAGTACTTTTGGAAGGACAGTTGAAACACAGTTAAATTCTGCTCTCAGGGGGTGATGAAGAGGGTAACATTTCAAACAAACACAAAAACAATAAAAGTACAGAAAGGAAAGTCGGTGGGAAAAGAGAATGTCTACCTTTGTCAAAGGGATAAACGAGGTTAGAGAGGGTTTATTTTCAAGGGAGTCCTGAAGATGGCAGGGTCAAGAGAATCCCTGTGGAGCTGAATCGTCCCAGAGGGGGGAAAGCCAAGGCTATTCTTAGGTATTTTACAGAGTTTATGCTGATGAAGGGAATGAGGTTAATGTGGCCAAGTTGCAAGAGTGAAAAGCTCACTGGACTGAAACTTGAAAGACTAAATGTTTGGAAATATTTTGAAGACCATCACAGAGACAGAACAAACAGGAAGGAACCAAGTTAGGCAAAGGGTCTGTGGAAATGTAAGACATGCATCTCAGGATTTGGTTAACTCCCAAAATGTTTTTGGAATTTTGGTTAACGGATAAAGGTTCGGGTCCAGTGACAAGTCAGAGTGAAGGAAGGCAGGGAGGAAGGCAGAGTAATGGTCCTCCTTGCAGTTTGCTGCGGAAGACTTCTTGAAACGGGTAAGCCCATCATTAACTCCAGTATTCCCCTTTTCCCTGCTTCCTCTCCTTCCTACGAAGTTGAGAGGCTGAGATATCATTCTTACAATGCTCTTGCCAATACAATAAAAAGTCCTTTCACGTGTGTGCATGTGTGTATGTGTGTGATCATGAAGGTGGGCATCCACATGCCTAAAGTCAATAGACCCTCACCGCTTTGTTTTACAAAGGGCATCTTGCTGTTTGCTGTTGTACATGACAGACTAGGTGACCCAAAAGCTTCTGGGATTCCCCATGTCTCCATCACTAATCTCTCTGTAGTTACAGACACCTGCAATCGTGTCCAGATTTACATGGATGCTGGAGAGCTGAACTCAAAAGCTTTAACTCAGATTGCTTTGCAAATACTTTATCCAGACTCTGAAAACACTTTGCTCCTTTAAATTGTATGGTAGTTTATTTATTTTTCTCCTGTTCACAAAATCACCCACTGGATGTGTCTGCTTGCTGTCCTTTCTCTACTTGCTCTGAGCAACACTTAGTATCCAGTTGCTTTATTCGCACTGTCATTTGGGATGTCATGAGATCACTTCAAATACATAATGTTCAAAACTGGACTCTGAAGGTTTTCGCGCAAATGTGACTCCACTTCACCATGTACTTGCTCCAGCAAGACATCAGCTGTGGACTTCTTCCCGATACCCATTTCTCCAGGGCTGTAATGGCCAGCCATCACTGAGAACGCAAGGAGCTCGAGCTACTGAAGTAGCTCACGGGTACATATATGGAAGTGCCTTACCTATGGGCTTCTTAATATAATCGATAGTCCTTACTGGTGAAACACGTCTGACACTCAAGGGGCCATATTTTACCCCTGTGCAGGAAAGAAGGCTACAAACCTCTCAGGCTCCAAGAAGAGTACAATAAAAAAAATGAAAAGTCTGTGACTTTGCGTACAGATAGTGAAGGATGAAGATCTCAGGAAGGACCACTGTGATTCTTAACACTGATGTTTCAAGAAACTTCTGTAGTAAAAGGCAAAAACCTCTAAAAATAGTTGTAAAAAGGAGCCAAGTAATAAATAAAAAGATAGCTTGAAAACCCTAAGAGAAAAACATTCCTGCTACTTCTGCCTCATTTTCCCATTACACATCCTTTTGTTCCTCATAAACGCAGAATCAGGTTAATGTTTTACATCTCCTTATGCTGTGTGTGTGTGTGCCTATTCATAAATATTTCATACATGTTTGGTTCAAATCACATGTAGCTTGTATTCAGTCTTTGTGGAATAATATTTTCTATATAATTGAATACCCCTCGAAGCTATAACTTGAAATAACATACTTCTGAAGCATTTACATCACATATCTAAGTTATAAAACATGCATTTTTAGTATTTTCTTTGTCTTACATTTGTTCTATTATACTCATTGTCATGAAAACATGAATATAGTAGAAGTTATTCTAGAAGCACATGTATTAGATCCAAAATACCAAATCATTTTACAGAACAATTTACAAATTGATCATCCCATCAGTAGTGAACAAAAATATCTACAATTTCACTCCATATCCTCATCAGCATCTATAATGTCACTGAAATATTTCCCAGTGTAGTAGGTGATGATATCTGTGAATTACTCTAACAACGAGAACAATTGTTTTTTCTGCTCATTGGCATTTCTTTTGCACATTTTATTTGTTTATAATTTTTTCTTGTGAATTTAAGATATTTGAAAGCGTCATAGAGATACAATCCTGTTTTAGCTTGCACATCTGTGGCTGTACTTTTATGCTGAGTCCTGAAGCCACAGACTGCAGTCTCTGTTGCTGAGGTAAATTCCTCTGTGGGAGCTTTCTAATTCCCTCTATATATCTTAACATGTGATTTCAATGCATTGCCCCCAGTTTAATTCAATATGATTAGGCAGAATTTTTTTATAAATATGAACCACACAAATGAATCTGCGAATTCTAGGAGCACTCCACTTAGCCTTGGTGGAGAAGAAATGCTGTCCCACTGTTCAACAGTTCCAGGGAGATGAAGAGTGAAAAGTCAGGGCATTCTCGAGCATCCATGGAGAGAACTTGGAAAAGTGAATGTGGGCCTTCCTCAGACATTTCTCTGGTCCTTCTTCCACTTTGAAGAATCAGGTGGAGACAGGGAACCATTCAGCAACAGCTTAAGGCCAGGTAGGCTAAGATTATCGAAGACTGGGAAAGCTGAGCGTCTCACGGAGATGATAGATGGAAAGAATGGCCTTCTATGAGGGAGAAAGCATAGAATCTGGGCCCATTGTGCATGCCATTTTGCATAACCAGACCCTAAGGCTGAACCACAGGCTTGCAATTTCAGGGCCCTGGGGGACTATGCTACTATCTGTAACTTCTGCTGCTTGAGTAAGTGGTAATGTATTTCAAAGTCACCAGACTGGTGACATAAGCCCCAAAGAATGTGGACAGAATTGACAGAAACATTTTAGGAAGACCTAGGATAATAAAACACAGGCTATTTTAGTATTGACTTCCACTTCTGAAAGTCAGGAACAAACAGGCAGCTATGTTAGAATGATTTAGAATTGCAGATTTCACCCCAACAAAGGAATCGGGAAGCTCCATTGTACAGAGATACACCCAGAGAAAAACAAAACAAAACAAAACAAAATGGCAGCAAAATCCATCAATCCCCTAAAAAACAGCTCCAGTTGGATTTGGAAGACTCTAATATTGTTGCCAAGACATAAGAACTCCTGTTGGCTTATCTTACCAAAGTGTGGGACATACAAGGAAAGACAGATGATTTTAACATGTGTTTAGATAGATTTTCTTAAGGTAGTGAATTTTATAATAGGTTAGAAGTTATAAGAGCCACAGAGTGTATGGTTATCTAATAAGCAACTTTGCAAAATGTTGATTTAAATATTTCTTATGGTTCTGAAGTTCTTTCAGAGATAAAGCTAAGAACGTCAAAACTATGTTTAGCTAGCCATTATGTCTGAAGTTGGTACAGTATGGTGTGATCTGGTTTCACCAAATACATTTTCCTGGTTACAAAAGAAATAAGTGAGGGAGGCAGGTCAAGTCCTAAGGTGAAGCCCTGAGAACCACTGTTTGCACATTTGTAAAATGGGAGGGTAAATCTCAAAGTAAATGAAATATGCACATCTAGAAAATAAGAGCCTAACTTAACAGTTACTAATGTTAATACTAAAAAAATATTAGATTCCCTGGGATATGGTGGCGCACTCCTTTAATCCCAGCACTCAGGTGGCAGAGGCAAGCTTGAGGCCAGCCTGGTCTACAGAGTGCGTTCCAGGACAACCAGGGCTACACAATAAAGTGAAACTCTGTCTCAAAAAAAAAAATTCCAATATTTACAGTCTGTCATTAGGCGTCAGAAGAGGCAAAGACAGTTTTCAGCACACTACGGCTACGTTTACGTTTTGTATGCTATTCAGTTATTTGATTTTAGAAAAGAATCATTGGTTAGTCGGTCTCCAATTACCTATTAATAAAGGGTCTCCATTTCATGTGGTGCAGCCATTTACAGTCTCTGTCCAATGAGTAGTGAAAGTCAAAGTTTGGTTTGTTTTTCTCCAAGAACAAATCATTTAATAGAGTGAGGTTAGTAGAAGAGGTTGCCTGGATACGAGTTTTGAAAAAAAAATAAAAAGAGGGTTGAGTTTTCAGCTGCTGAATGCACTCAGACTGCAGAAGCAGAATTCTAACCTCAAGACATACAGACACTGAAATAAATAAATAAAGATTGTGCCAGTGGAGACGGTAAAGATGACTCATTGGGTTGGTTATCTTGTGAAACTCATTTTTTAAAAAAGATTTAGATATTTTTTAAAATTACTTGTATGTGTCTGGGTCTATGTGCACCAGAGGCTAGAGGCCTCAAGTCCCTAGGGAACTGGAATTTCAGGCAGTTGTTAGACACCTGACATGGGTCCTCTGTGAGAGAAATGGGTTCTCTTAATCTCGGATCCAGTTCTCCAGCCCTCAAGGCGTTTTTGATGAGGTTTAATTAGAGTTCCATTTCTTTCCAGTTTCACACATGGTTTGAATTAGCATCTCCTGCTCTTGGAAAAAATATTTCATTTTAAAATTGTACTTAAAAAGTTACGAGGTAACATCCACGAGGAAGCAAGCAGTGGCCATGTTGAGGAATATTTTTCTGATGTCAGTTTTCATATCACTGTTTCCCGTAATGCTACATCTAGTCGATGCCCAGACTAGTGAAACCTAACTCTGATCATTAGGACATAGTTGCTTTATAAAGACTCAGACGTAAAATCCAGCTCTGTTCTTCTAACCCTGTCCATTGAGCGTGGTATCAGGTGCCTGCTTTGAGCAGGAAGCACGCAGATATTAAGCCTTGAGCTAGGGCTCCTTTCACCTAGGAATCAGATGATTTTGACTTCATATCAGCTTGATCGGTATTTCCTCGCCTCTTCACATGGATGCTTTAATGAATATGTAAAACTTGCACATATAAAAAGGATGCCATGTTATTTATTTAAAAATGAGGATGTGTTCGACGTATGTGCATGTGTATGTGTTGATGTGCATATGTGCATGAGCGAATGTGGGCTGGAGGTCAGAGAACGAGACTAGCTGGCCAGTGAGCTCTGGGAATTCCCCTGTCTCCATTTCCTCAGCAATGAGACTGCCTAACTCTTCATGTGGGTACTAGTGACCCAAACTCAGTCTTCGTGGCAAGCACTTTAGGGAGACTGAGTCATCTCCCTAGCACCCCTTTAATGCTTTGAGGAATACATGTATCATGCAATGTTTACATCCATGTGCTTTGAACTATTGCCGCAAGTGTTTGTCTCTTCTTGGCAGCAAAAACTCTGAAATTGCTTTTTGTCTATTTTTTTTAAATGTATAGTATGTTCTTGTTATTGATGGATATCAATATAATAATTGTACGAAATGAAGTCAGATGTCCAGAGAGACTTCCACACTCCCGTGATTGTTGCAATACTCTTCACAATAACCAAGAAAAAGAATCAAGCCAAGTACTCACAATCTAACGAAGAGGTAAGGAACAATGTGGTACTTATGCACAGTGGCATATTTTTTAGCCTTGAAAAGTGTGAAATCGATTCTCAAGTATTAACCTGTCTTTACTGGCTAAATCTTTAATGGCATGTATTACCACCAAAGTCTGTCCACTTAAACCATTTTTCTCTCACTGTCTTTGCCTCCCTGAATATATGATCTTCTGTTCTGTTCTTGGGAAATGTTCCTACTTGATAACCTGGCTCTCTGTTAACTCTCAAGTGAGAAGTTACTACTCCTTTGCATTTGGATTCCAAGTCTCCACCTGCAATCATTCCTTGAAGCACCATGTGCCCAGCTGTACTCATATTTCAGGCCCACCCTGGAGATCTGTCTCCATGCCTGTGCTGATGTGTCTCACACGTAAATCCCTTCTGCTGAGTTAGAAAGCCTTGGTTGTAGGCTAGGATAGTGATTGGTTTTACTTTCATTGGTCACCTAAATCAGGTAATATGGAGGACATCTGAACATACATATGCTGGGCAAAACAGATGGACCACTTTGTGTTCTTTCTGAGCCTGCAATAAGCCACTCACCCATTCAGTCAGGGTAGACTTGGTGTTTGTTTAGGGGTCCAGATTATAGGGGTCTTCGGACTCAAATTACTGTCTATCTCACCTTCTTAATGGAAACCAAAAGCTCATTAGTATTTGTATTTCAGAGCCATCTGTTCTGTAAAATTTTAACTTATATAATTAAAAAATATCTGCTTCATACGGAAAACTTTCTTTCTGAGAGCAGATGTGAAGATGTCTATTTCCGCTCTGGGGAGGTGGTTCAGTGGGTACAGTGCTTGACTGTCATTCAAAGGTGAGGAATGGTACACATCTGGAACCCTTTGCTGGGAGCAGGTCATGGAGACCGGAAGAGATCAATAGATTCAGAAAACTTGGCCAGCCAGCCTAGCTGAAACAATAAGCTCCAGGTTCAGTGAGAGATTCCATCTCAAAAATAAGATGGAAAGAGACACCTGCCATCAACCTCTGGTTTCGACCTGTACCAACACAAATGAGTACATGTACAACATAACATGCACAAACACGTGTGTGAGATGGATAAAGTGTTTAGTACGCAAGTATGAAAACCAGAGGTGGGTCCCCAGAAGCCATGCCAAGCCAGACATACTAGCAAATGTCTGCATTCCTAGTATGTCTATATTAAATGAGAGTCAAGACAGGAGAATCTCCAGCTAGCCTGGTGAACTCAGGGACGAGCAAGAGACCCTGCCTCAAACTAGATGGAGACAAGAACTGAGACTCAAAGTTGTCTGACTTCCCCATGGGTGTCAAGGCACACAAATCTGCGTTTACACACACAAACACATGCACAATCCTGCATGAACTCATGCAGTAATGCAATATGAAAACTGTAAGTGGAGCTGATACATACGAACTCCAATGAACCTGCCAAGGTTCTGTGAGTAAGCTAAGACTCCAGGAAACAAACTGAGAATCTGCCAGTTTAGAACTTTTGACGGGTGCCAGAAAAGGCTTGCCATTCGTCAAGAACATAGCAGTCCAATAAATGGGCTCCCTTGTCTTTCCATCATTCTCAAGCAAAGAAATTGACTGTAGCTTCTGGACTTCTGAGGTATGGTCACTTTCTGGTTGAACTTGAAGGTCCATGCATGAGTCATGACAGCATATGCAAATAGAATGTGATCCTCTTATCTAGGAATCTTGCTTTCTTGGAATAGTTTGCCTTAGGACTCAGATGCTTTAATAAATAAGAATAAAAAGATCACTTCCCATGACTCCCATTTTGTAATGGTTCAGGCCATTTCCAAGGAGCTTCTGGAAGAGTCTGGAGTCTGGTACCCTGTGAGAAGGCCTACCACACCACACCAGAGTCCAAAAGTGTGCCATGTAAAGGCTTACCACACTGCATGCACTGTTTTTGCTAAGAAGCAAATACTTACTAACTCACAGTTCACGTTGCTTTATCCTCATCTTCACTCACAGGAGCTTCATCCTCACTAACAGAGGTTGTTACTGCCTCCATCCTCACTCACACGAACTTCAGCCTCACTCACACGAACTTCATCCTCACTCCCACGAACTTCATCCTCACTCACACTAGCTTCATCCTCACTCACACGAATTTTATCCTCACTCACACGACCTTCATCCTCACTCACAAGACCTTCATCCTCACTCACACGAACTTCATCCTCATTCACATGAATTTCATCCTCACTCACACGACCTTCATCCTCACTCACAAGACCTTCATCCTCACTCAC
>LOEQ01013397.1:0-21634 GCA_001685075.1 Bramus lutescens | reverse complement strand
GATAGATAGATAGATAGATAGATAGATAGATAGATAGATAGATAGATATAAAAGGACTAAGGTTTGCTGGCTTTTTGGAATTTCTTTTGAGGTTGTTTTAGCTTCCATTTTGCAATTTGCTTGGAATCCTTGCAAGCATTATATCAATGCTTATATCAATATTATATCAAGATAAGCTTGAGGCTCAAAGGTGCTAGTGAGAAAGGTCCTTGGAGCTCCCCATTGTGTTTTCCCTCCTTTCACTAAATAAGTGTCTTTCCCTTTGTCTGTAGGATTGATGATACTGTACACATGTGCCATAAACTATTTATTTCATTTGTTACTTTCAAATATAAAGAAAAAGTTGGAGTCAATGAAATTATCTCTGTAGCAGTCCAAACTGAGGTGACACACCAATGATATAGATCCTTATGAAACTGTATGTTAACTTACCATGCTTCATCCTATTTAGGGTTATTGTCGTCATCATCTCATCATCATAGATCCTGTGGTAGGTAACTTTGAATTAAATCACACAAAAGCATTAGACAAGGGCATGTGGTATTTTTCAAGGTGTGAATGTTTCATTCCTTGGGGTTTCACATTGGCCAGAGACTATGGAGATTTTTGTTCTAGGCTATGATCATCAAGTATAAAGCGCTCTGGTGTTTTGGAAGGGATGCTGAGCAGTTTCGCTCAAGGCAGAGAGAGTTGTGAGTCACTCATGGGTTTTCGAACTTTGTCCTTACAATCTGAATGATGTTGTCTCAAGTATTTGAATATTTTGCCTTTTCACTTCCTCAAACTCCCGGAAAATGGAGTAGACCCTAATAAAAAGCTTCAGTTCTATGCTTCAGGTTGCTACACCCTTGTTCTTTTATTGCCACAAGCATCTAAAATATAGAGATATTGAAGTATGATTCTCTTTCTTTTTTTACAAAAATCTGGGAACAAACAATTTGAAAGTCAGTAATGACTGTCACAGAACAACCGAGGCTTAGTTGTATACTGGTTTTCGGGAACAAAAAGAAAGTTATTGCCTCTTCACTTGAGGGAAATTTCACTGACTATTTTGCTAAGAGTCGGGTTGCTTATAATACACAGAAGTCAATTCTAAACTAACTTATTCTTCTCCTTTCTTTAAGAAGACAAAATCTGCCTGCATCTGTTTAGCTAGCAACCTGCCCCACAGCAATCATTCGGCTCTGAAAGAATCTTGCCCTATTTTCTTTTCAGCTAGAAAAGAAAATTTAAGTTCCAAAAAATATAAAAATTTCAAGAAAATTATCTGGCCTATACTGAAATAAAACCAAGACATCCCTACTTTGTCTGTACAGGCACTTTTGCTTCTTGGATTATTTATACATTTTTTCTTATTTCTTCTCTTACTGTCGTGAGAGGTGTGCAGTGACAAATCTGTTGTTTAAAGAATAATTTCCAGTGCAGAGAAGGAAAGTAAAGAGTGAAAATTCGAGGGGGGGCGATTTTTTCCTGTTTCCCAGGTTATAAAAATGCCAGGACCTAGACTATTTCACCATACATGGCTCATAGAAGAATAAAGATCTATTTTATTTTCACTTACTTGTATGTGTGTGGGTAACCACTGGGGCTAAGGGATGTTGGATTCCCTGGAGCTTGAGTTATAAGTGTTTTTGGACCACCTGTTGGGGTACCTGGAAACCCAAAACTTGCTCTAGTGAAAGAGCTCTTAAGAGCTGAGCTGTCTCTCCACTATCAGAGGAGAACTTTAATAGCTATCAATTAAATAATAAACATTGATTTTGTATTTTTGCACCATTCTCCTTCTTTCTTATATATGCAACATATTTAATTATTAACATACTAGGAACAAACAGCTTGAGTATAATCCTTAAATCTATTTTTTATATCAACACTGCTATAATGGAAGTCTGAAGAGGAGGCATTTTTAATATGTAAATGCCAACCATGGTGTGATCCTTTATGCTCCTGATTGTAGGTCTGTACTCACTGTCTTTATGGTAAAACACTTATGAATACTCTAAAATTAAATTATTTCCACTGGAGCATCTATTAAATTTCACAGTTTTATCTAGAATTTTTTTTGAGAATTTGAAACTTTGAAATATCACACCATTTAAGTTATAGTATCACAGTCGAGTTTATTTAAATACTACCTTGATTCATGTCTCTGGAGCATTCTAATAGGAAAAAGCTTGGGAAAGAAAGCCATCATATGAAGCTAAGAAATTTGAACAGTAATTTAGAAAAAAAAGCTTGGATGCAGAAAGGTTAACAAGGCAATAACAGCATGTGGCCTTCAGGTCAGAGCAAAGACAAAACTCTTGTAAGGTGAATAAATTAAAATAATATTAAACTTTGTTTGGATAAAGAATATCATGTGTATTAGAATGGATGCACATGGAATATCTTTATTTTTCTACAAATAATTATCCTTCCTAAGGTTTGCCTCATTATTTATTTTTTGTTTGTAGAAGACATAGAATTATGAAGATATGATTTCATAAATACCAATTTATAAAGTTTGCAGCTTAAATTAAAGAATTCATACAGATGTGTTCAAACTGTACAAAGATTAGGCCTGATTCCCCATCCCATTTATGGATTATGTTTGAAAACTACTCTGTGTAGTTGCCTGTTTTTGGAGTAGTATTAATCTTCCCTGAAACATCCATTGATATATTTTTGCCTTTATATAGTCCATAGTCATGCCAAATAATTTCTATCTTCACTTGAGACATTCTGCATCCTGAATGTGGAATAATTATGCACAAAATTGAAGTCATTGTGCCCAATCTATTTATAAAGAACAGAAGTGATGACAACTCATCAAAGCTGAGTAGTTAGTGAAGAGTTTGATCTCACTCATTTATTTGCATTTAATTATTAAAGACACATGTGGTCATCATATGCAGAAGCATCTGAATTTGAAGTGATTCACTGGTTTTTAAACTTCAATCGAGAGGAAGCATCTTCCTGGCAATTTTGCTCAACTGTGAAACAGAGGGAGACCTTCTACCCATTTATCTGCAATCCTGACATCTAAGAGTCTAAGAATTTCCTAGCCAACAGCTTCTTCTCATGTGGTATAGCCTTTTCGTCTCTTCCTAACCTTATTAGTTACCTTATTAGTTATCATTTGTAATATTTGTATACACTTTGGGTTTCAGACATTTGTGACAATTCACCGTGGTACATGTTTATCAACTTCTTGATTCATGGCGTGTGTTTCATTGTGTCCTTTGCTATCTCTAGCTTGTTGTTTGTTTACAGAAACTTTTCACATAGTTGGTAAATAAGCATTAACCACTGAAAATGGTCCATGAGTGACAACATTGGGGAAGATCACCACCACACTTCAATTCTGTCTTCCTCACCTGCTGCCTGTCCAGCCTTAACCGCCAAAACTCATTGGAGCCTCAAGGGCTAGCTACAAAGAGCTGGAATGATGTAATGCATGCCTGTCTCACTACTCCATGTATACTTTTGTTCTTCCTTGTTTTTTTTTCTGTAATTTACTTCTGAGTAGATAAATTATGATGATGGGTTTACGAAAATCTGGAATTTTAACTTCCTTCCGGACTTCATTATGAAACGTTGGAATTGATACCACATATCTTTGTATCATATTTCCACACAGCAAATATTTTTTTAACTCTGAGTGTTCTTCTAACTCTCATCTATGTGATCTCACCTCACATTTGATGTGGAGTTCTGAAAAAATTTAAAAACTGTTCATTGCTAAAAATTTCCCGTTTGAATCTTGATGAGAGAGAGAAAGAAGTTGTGTGGATTTGGGTGGGTGAGGAAATGGGTGGAATGTGGGAGGAGAAACCATAATCAGAATATGTTTTAATAAAACTACTTTAAATATAAAATGAAATAGAAAAAATCTTTTTTCATAACTCTGTTTTTAATTAGAGGCTGTCAAAATCTTACCTATGATAAGTGTTGATAAATATCAAAGGGGATAAATTCCTCAAGGATAGAGAATATCCAATTGGAGAGGAGGTAATTGCTCAGTGTTAAAATATTTAAAGGAGGCCTTAGGTTCAATGTTCAATACCCAGATTCCCTTGGCCACCTTCACACACTGCTCAAGTGGAATCTTGTCAGTCACTTTTTAT
The DNA here is from genome assembly GCA_001685075.1 of Bramus lutescens. Taxonomy (NCBI): domain Eukaryota; kingdom Metazoa; phylum Chordata; class Mammalia; order Rodentia; family Cricetidae; genus Bramus; species Bramus lutescens. The sequence goes on along the minus strand of LOEQ01013397.1, from coordinate 17,528 downwards.
AAAGTTCTTGAAGAAGCTATGCATACAGGCACACTAAGAACAATGGAAAATGAGTTGGCTTGTGCTGACTTGGGGGAAGCTGGCCATCTATCTGATTTTCTAAAGCTGGGCTCTCTGTTCAACTTTACTAGAGTGGTTGGGATCTTGTATAAAAAATCTTATCACATGACCTTCGATCTCATATCACTTACCTGTCCAGTAAATATTGGTAAGAATTCTCTGGAGATCAAGTTTTCATGTAGACTGAGAGTGAACAAGGCAGTTTGGCAGTGAAGAATCTTGTCTTTATTCACTAGTTCCAATTCCATGGAGTTTTGTATGTTATATCCCATTGGTAAATGTACTGAAATATGAATAACTAGAATGGTTTCCTACTTTTCAGAAGGAGAAATGGAGCAGAAAAATGGGGGATGAGAAGGAAACTGCCTCTTGCTTGGAAATTGAAAGACAGTTTCTTCCCAATAGTGACCAAATGCATATCTTCTTGGAAACAGTAATTCAGGCCTTAGATATAATGCTGCTGAATTGTGCATGTTAAATGACCAAATCATTAGTATGCACTTTAAGGAAATTATGAAGATTTAAACTTTCTTTTGTTATTTCTAATAATATGCATATTTTAAAATGTTTAATTAAAGAGAATCTTATATAATTATTAATTGGAGATAAATTAGAGTATGCTTCAAACTCAGCAACAGCATAGAGTAAATATAAAATAGGATGCTATAAAAGACTTCAAGTGTATTTCATAAACAAAACTACTTTCTATCCTCAACACTCTTTTATGAAGTTTAGTCACCTTTTCTATATTAGATGACTATGGTAGTTTGAATGTAATTGGCCCCCATAAGCTCACAGGAATGACAGTATTAGGTGTGTGGCTTTGTTTGGAGTAGATTTGACTAGTTGGAGAGAGTGTGTCTCTGTGGGGATGGATTTTTGGTTTCCTTTGCTCAAGCTTACACTTAGTGTAACACTCAAACCACTTCCTGTTGCCTGCTGGTCAAGATATAAGAACTCTCTGCTCCTTCTCCAGCACCATGTCTGCCTACACATCACTATGGAGTACCACGAGAATGATGGACTAAACTTCTGAAACTGTAGGACACCCAATTAAATGTTTTTCCTTTGTAAGAGATGCTGTGGTCATGGTGTCTCTTCACAGCAATAGAAAACCTAACTAAGACTATAATTAAGTAACTTATCAAAACATTTAATATGTATAATTATCCAAAAGTTGCTTTGAAATAGCTCTTAGCAGAAGACATGGAAGAGCAAAAAGAGAGAAAAAACTAGAGGATGCTTGTAACCAGGATGGCTTGTCAAAGCTGTCTAGCCAAATTATGAGCATCGGCCTTTATTAAAAATGATGGACATGGTGGAAATACCCTCAGTAAAGTTCAAGAAGATTATGATTGTATTAGAAAGGGGTAAGAGTCAAAATGAGAAAAAGAGTTAAAGAAGGAAGAATATTGAGAAAGAATTTTCTTGACAGTTCTTATTTCTGCATGCAGTATCCTGGCTAAGGACTGAAGAGAAGTATATCACATGTCATTTCAACAGTCCCACCAGTGGATTTAGGACCAGAATCGTGAACATGGCTCACAGATGATTAAAAACAAATGAAGTAAATCAGTGACATTCTTGGAGCAGCCATGATAAATCTGCATGCTTTGTCTTGGGCCATTTAAATTTTTTTTGTGCCTGATAGACTTAAGCTAATTTTGCCTAGATTATTATGAGCAGATGTTCTTGTCATGTAATAGCTATGATAAATTCACTTTGTCCCTCTTTCTCTTCTGGTTGAAAGGATTCTAAGCAGTACCGACAAAACTTAACAAGTTTGTAGCATACAAATGACTTTGGGCTTGCAGGTGGTAATCCCGGTGTTATGCAATAAGAGCTGTTTCTAATGTAAGCATTTTGGGTCAAACCTTCCTCACAGGAAGGAATATATCCATCACATACAGCATTTTTGAATCATGAGTATGTTAATGTGCATAATGGCAACCACCTTCTCTACAGAAGGACATATGGGTAGATCTTTTTTTAACCAATCAGTAATATGGCAAAAACAAATTAAAAGTGATGCCATATAACTTCACAGTCAACTAACCGGGATGTAATTAGTTTGATTTAATCTGGAAAGCAAATTCATTATTGCCAAGACAGTGATTCAGGGCTCTGTGCTAAATGAACTAGCTGTGAATGTTTGACAGTCAATTTGCACTGTGCATTTTTGGAAAAAGAAAAAGAATGTAATAAAATAAACACAGAAAAGTTGTAAAAAATCTATTTCAAAATTAGTTTAGAACTCTTGGCAAAAAGAAAAAAAATAAACAAATGGATTTTGCAGTAATAATGAGAGCTGAACACTTACTCTGTGGAAAGTAACTGTCCTTGTAGTAGATTTGTCTGTCACCATTAGTTCACAATCTTCCTTGCTACATTTAGGAGACTAATGATTTGGCTACCATGTGGAAGAACTTAATGAACTACACATGTTTAATGGAAACACAATCATTGTAAACCTTAAGTATTTTCTAATCTCCTCTGGAAACTTTCCACTAAACATCTACTGTGAAAATACATGTTACAATCGGACAACACAAAACACTAAAATTTCATATCTCTGCAATAAACACGACAATAAAACATTTTTAAATCTGTAAAGCTCTTCCTATTTTGATCGCATTTTCATGTTGATACATTTGACAGTTGATATATCAACCACAGCATAGATAAGGACAGAGAATTAAAGGTTAAATATCTTGAATATAATCATTCCAACCAAAATTAGAAAAAGGAATGGAAGAAAAATTTCCTGGTTAGGGGAGAATAATTCCTAAAGTATCCTTTATTGCTTACTCTCTGTGGAGTGAAATATATCTTATGTTTATTTTATTTAATCACATAGAAAATATTAATGAAAGAAACATGTAAAAGTTTGAGACAGAAAATGACTAGGAACATTTTAAAGCATGAGGGTCATGCATTTCCTAAAACATTGCTGAACTTTCAATATTGCTTTTGAACACACAAGACACATTCCCAAAAGAGTTTTCAATATAAGAACATGCATGTAGCAACAATTAATGAAAATAGAGGCCATGAATTTGAAAGACACTAAGGATGGGTACATGGGAGAATTTGGAGGGACGGAAGAGAAGGTGGAAAGGATGTAATTATATTCTCATCTCAAAAATAAAAGAAATAACTAAGAAAGAGATAAAAACTTTTAATATAGGCTTTAAACATATTTTAAACACTGATGCCAACTTATAGATTCTAAATTGTAGAGTGTGTGATTAATCAGAGCAAACCAAAATGTTTGCATATTTAAAACAGGAATGCAACCTATACAAAAGCAGCCTTTTCTAGGAGATTTCAAGGCTGGCTCATCGTTTCATTATTAGGTAATTGCGTTACAGAAGCAGAAGCAGAACACACAGAAGGCAATCTATGCATTACCATAGCTTCAAGGGGGAAAGTTATGTTTCATGTCAGATAACTTGTGTGATTTGACATCCATGTTCAGATGATATAAAACAATGAAACATAAAAAAATTTAATCAGAAGGTACTTCGAATCAACAGTTTCTTAGACTCCTTTCGTGGAACTCCTAATGACATTGGCAGGATTTTCATTTTACAGCAGTAAGTGTCCATAAAAAGTTGATGGAGTATTATGACAAGGACAAAGATGCTGTTATTTAAATAGAAACTTAATTGTTTTTGACTTAGAACACAGAAAAATACTTTCTGTAGAAACTTGTGGAATTGATCAATGGTTTTGTATTCATTTAAAAAACAGCTTGAAAATATGGTTGGCAGTTTGTAGAAACATACTAGAGTAATTTTGGAAAGCTAGACTTAGGAACAAATAAAGTAATTTTAAGGACTCTTAAATATTTTTAAAAAATTCCCACAGTCTGTTTACAGTCTAGTTAAGTCACAAGGTATTGGCAGTGTCATCAGATGCAGGACTGTCTTACTTTTGGTCTTAGTTATTTTCCTATTGCTGGGACAAAAAACCCATGACCAAGGCAGCTTAGGAAGTGTTCAGCTGGGCTTCCCGCTCCAGAGAGTTAGAGTCCATGTTAACGAAGCGAAGACATGGAGACAGATCACATTATGATCCACAGGCATGGGACACACTGAGAAGTTTGTGAGTCTTTTGAGACTTCAAAGTCTGCTCACAGTGACGTACTTCCTCCAACTATACCTACTAGTACTTCCCAAAGGGTACACAAGCTGTGTACTATTATTCAAATATATGAGCTCATAGGGCCATGCTCATTCAAACCATCACACTTTTTGATATATATTTTGTGTTTTCCATAATAAGCACCAAATAATATACATATGAAAATTCTTAAAACACAGATTATTAAGTAAAAAGGTATGAATTTATTAGTGTACTATTTATCAAATTAAATCAAATTAAGTAAGCAATTTAAATAGACTCAAAAGCCCTAGTGAAATAGAAACAGTCAATGAAAAATATCTTAACCAAAATAAGCCAAGGGTCAGATGCTTTCAGTCCAGTGTTCTACCAGACCTTTAAAGAATTAACACCAATACTCTTCAAATTATTCCATAAAATAGAAAGTGAGCAAATACTGCCTAATTATTTGTATGAGTCCACTGTTACCCTAATACTAAACCACGCAAAGACCCAATAAAAACTATTATTAATCTATATCCCTTATGAACATTAATGTAAAAATTCTCAATAAAATACTTGCAAACTAAACTTAAGAACACATCAAAAGCTTTGCCCACTATTATCAAACTGACTCCATTTTAGAGATATAAAGATGATTCAATATATGCAAGTCATTGAGCTCAAATGACAAAATAAAATGACATTGAAAGACAAAAACACATGATTATCTCATTGGATGCAGAAAATACCTTTGACAAAATCCAGCACTTCTTCAGGAAAAAAGTAAAAAGATTAAATGGAAATATATCTATGTCTATCATCTTGTTTAAAATTCAACTCCAACTGGATCAAAGACAAACTAGCCTGGGACAGGAATGGACTTTATCATTTGGACAGAGCAGCAGCTTACAGAATGATAAAAAATTTACCAATTAGATACTTGATAGAGGGTTAGTATTTAGAACGTATTAAGAACATCAAAAATAAAAGTGAAGAAACCCAACCAACCAAACAGTAATATAAACAAAAACAAAAAAATGGACATCAAGAAAACAGGTAACTCAATTAAAATGGGGTACAAAACAAAGCAGAGAGTTTTCAAAAGATGAAACAAGCAACTGAGAAAAATTTAAAATAAATATTTAATATCCTTAAACATCTGAAAAATACAAATTAAAACTACTTTGAGAGTTCATCTTACCCTAGTCAGAATGGCCAAGATCAATAAAATAAATGACAGCTTATGCTGGCGTGGAGAACACTCACCTCTTCCTGATGGGAATAAACACTTGTACAGATTATGGAAATCAGTGTGGTCATTGCTCAGAAACTTGAGAATCGATTTACATCAAGATCTACCTATACTACTCTTGGACATATACACAAAAGGCACTCACTATACCCTACTACAGAGAAACTTATTCATCCATGCTCAGTGTTACTCTGTTCAAAGTATCCAGAAATTGTAAATCATCTAGATATCAAGTAACTAATGATTTGATAATGGGTATGTGACACATTTATGATGTGGGATTTCCTTCTTTATGTTGTAAATATTGTCTATAAATGTTTGTATTTAAAGGAGGATATGCTATAGAGATTTTTATTGGTGTGGATCTTGGTTTTTTGATACAAATTTAAGGTCAATTTTGTGTATACGTATTTATGCTCTTAATCAAGGTATTGTGTTTGTCCAGCTCATTTAAAAATGTAATGTATAATTAAGAAATATAGCTTAATAGATAACCATCTATAATAGTCAAGCTTGTAGTCATGTTAGTTATGTTTTCTAGATGTACAGAGATATATATTAGTTAGATAGTTATTTTTTTAAATCTTTCAGGGATCTTCAGAATATGGCATTTAAAATGTCTTAAAAACTTAGGACTTTTCATGACAATGAGACACATCTACTTCTGGCAGTACCAATCTACTTCAAGAGGATGATGGGCATTGAAGAGGCTCCTTATGGAGTTTGATAGCCTTTTGGGCAAGAGACTGCTCTTGCCTGGACTGTTTGATGAACTGAACATGCAGGACCCACAGAGAAATGACTGCTGAACTTGCCTAAACGTGAGATGATCCTTAAGGGTTCCTGTTTCATGAAAGAGTCTGCCAAACACTCTGCAGGACACAGGAGAAAGTGACTGACAAACTGCCAATATAGGCAGAACTGTCTTTCAAATTTCCTGCTTTGTGGAAAAGTCTTCTCAATACTACGGGCCTATAGGCTTAAGATGGATGCCCCAATGGTACAGAACAACTTTGAGTGACCGTCCAGGCAGTGAGATGTCTTTGTCAATTCTAGAGTTTTGAAAGTTGTTTACAATGCACTTCCTGTTTACTTAGGTAATATTATATCCTTCTGGGGTCTTTAATGGAGTTGAAGAACATATAGTTATAAATAAAGTTTTCCTTAGTTATGATAAAAGATAAAGTAGATATAAATATTTAACTATTATTCTTGCTTGATAACTGTCTTGTTATATGCAATTTTACTATCTTAAAGTTCAAACATCCCTTTTTTATTTAAACAGAAAAGGAAAGGTGATGTGGGATTCCCTTCTGTATGCTGTGAATACCATTGGTTACTAATGAAACTGTAGCCTGTGTAGAGCGGAATAGAGGTAAGCGAGGAAAACTAAACTGAATGCTGGGAGAAAGGAGGGTGGAGTGGTGAGAAGCCATGAAGCTGCTGCCAGAGACAGACACAATGAAACCTTGCTGGTAAGCCACAGGCCTCATGGTAAGATATAAAATAATGGAGATGGGTTAATTCTAGATGTAAGAGATAACTAGCAATATGCTTAAGTAATTGGCCAAGCAGTGATATAATTAATACGGTTTCTGTGTGGTTATTCCAGGGCTGAGCAGCTGGGAACAAATAAATGGCTTCTTACTACACATTTATAAAAGGGAATGTTATCTAGTTGCTTAGAAAAATTAAATTATGAACACAGGTAAATGGATAAGGCTAGGAAAAAAGTCATTGTGAGAGCAGAAATACAGCCCCAAAAGACAAACATTTTATATTTTCCCTTTTATGTGGATGTTATCTTTTGAGCTTTTGATATATGTGTTTCAATCTGAATAATAGCAAGGTATTAGGAAGGAGAATTGTGCAATGATATATATATATATATTAATGATATATATATTATGGTGATACAAAGGGAAAACTAGAATGGGAGAATTAAATCAGGAAGGAATGGGCAAGAAGTATATAGGGAGTGGATTTGAGGTCCATTCCACAATATGAAACCCATAAATGACACTTTTAATGAGACCAAGAACCTGAAAGTAGAGACGTCATGGTCCTAGGACAAAACCTAGGACAAAAATTGTTATTCTGCTAAAGAGAGAAATAACCTTATAACTTCTAATGACATAATGCTGTACTCAGATTTGCTTCCCTAAGAGAAACTTCTTCTGGAACTAACCCAGATCCAGAACAGAACCATGTGCAGAGAATGAGACACCCGGGAATGTTTAGTCCTTTGTAGAATGTTCTCATCAAGTCTCTCCTCTCAAAACTCAGGGATGCACGCATAAGAGGAGGCAGGAGCACTGTAAGTATCAGAAGTGATGGATGACTTCAAAGAAACAGTGTCTATCAGACACAGCAGGACTGACGTCCATGTACACTCACAAAGACTACGGGCAGCGTGTCCAAGATGTGCACAAATACGGTCTTGGAACTGAGGTGGGGGTGGGAGGCATGGGTTCCCAACCCTAGCCAAGAAGGGATTCATTGGCAATTGATATTTGTTGGCAAACTGAAAATCAGCGGCACCTCACTGGGTACATCACCAGCACTCCAGGACCTGTTCCATGCCCAGGAATAGTTGGTAAAACCCAAAAGGAATTCAGTTGTATTTCTGTGGACTTTTATTTATTTATTTATTTATTTATTTATTTATTTATTTATTTATTTATTTATTTATTNTGTGTGTGTGTTTTGGTATTTTTTGTCCTACTGGCCTTTTGATAGATAGATAGAAAGACAGAAAGAAAGAAACATAAAGTTGGGTGGGTAGAGAGATAGAGAGGATCTGGGAGGAACGGGGAGAGAGAAAACACAATCAAAGTATAATGTATGGAAAAATTCTTAAAAATTTCCTAGCCATTCTTAAGCATTTCTGAGACTGAATTTGGAAACGTTTTGTTGCTGTTGTTTGTTTCTGTTTGTATGACAGGGTCTCTATTTTTTACCATTGGCTGTCCTGTAACCCCCCATGTAAACTAGGCTGGCTTTGAACTCGTAGAGATCTTCTTGACTCTTCCTCCACAGTGCTAGTCATTAAAGGCATGAATCATTATGCCTGGCAGCTCTGATAATTCTTCTAAAAAGAGAAACAAAGAAACAACCAACCAAGCAAACAGAAAACGATCTCTGTGTTTGTGCTACCATATGCCAGAGCCCTAGGTTTTCTGTAATGTGAGGTGTTGAAGTTGCAGTTTGAGTCAGCAAGGAAGAGGTGATGATTTAACATGAGTTTGGTTTCTGTGCTAAGTATACTTGATTGCAGTTTAATTTTTCATAATCAGTGATTTATACATGGAATTAAGTAGACTAATAATCTATTAGCCAGAATATTTGATTAAGCAGAACACATCATTTCCCGATACCCTAGATAACAGAGTTATTTATAGGGAAAAGCAAACAAATTAAGCCTTGACTCAAAGCTGCTTTTTGTTACTCTTAATTTCTTGGAGGATTAGGTTCTAAGTCAGCGACCTGCAAATGTATTTTGAAGGCACAGAAATCTCTCTCTCTCTCTCTCTCTCTCTCTCTCTCTCTCTCTCTTTTTTACTTTCAAATTATAGACAGTTATGAGGTACCCCTTTCCTACTACAGTACATTGGAGACTGGGAATTGTTATTCTTTTATATTTTGTTTTTGCCCAAGCTTCTACCAGTTCCTTTGAAACATACTAAAATTATACAAGGCCACATAAGTAATTATAAGATGAATATATTAAATGAATTATAATGATTAAATGAATATAATTTTATTGATCACATAACACAGTGATTAAATTGGATATAATTTTCATGAAGAAAAATAAATATTTATTTTAAATATGTATGTTGGTAGGATCAAAGTACCTTATACTGCTAAATAAGCCTTATGAGTATACATCTTTAACATACATCTATATTATTAAATATACAAAAATACATAAAAATTTACCTGCAAGTGATCATCGTACTATCTATCCCCTGGGAGGTAGCTGCAGTAGAAAATAGGATTCCTAAGTTGCAATGTAGGCAGACTCTCCATCTGTGTGAGGTGAATTCATTGTCCTGGTTAATTTTTGTTAACAGCTTGATACAATCAAGAGTCTTGGGAAGAAAGAATCCCAATGGACCAATTGCCCAGGTCAGATTGGCCTGTCACCTTATCTGTGTGGAATTGTTCTGATCGTTGAGTGGTGTGTCCTGCCCACTGTGGGTGTTGCCATCTCTGGGCAGGTGGTCCTGGGTTGCATAAGAAAGCTGGCCCAAGACAAGACAGAGGAGTGAGTCAGGAAGCCCTAGTCTCCAATGGTTTCTGTTTCAATCCTGCCTGAGCTCCTGCCCGAACTTCTGTCAGTGATGGACCATGGCCATGAAGATCAAGCCAAATAACCTCTTTTCCCAAGTTGCATTTGGTCAAGGTATTTTATCATGTAAAGAGAAAAAGAAAGTAATACAACAAAGAAAGTTAGGGAAATGATAAAATATTCACAATAAAGTTATATTACACAAAAGCAAAGTTTTTTTATTTCATGAACTGTTAATTACTGCAAGTTGAATTTTGATTATGTTTTACTATGGTTGGCAAAATGAAGTGCCAGTAATTCCATAATGATCTCCTTCTGGGAATTGTTTGAATCCATGGAATTCACTTCCTGCAAATGGCTTGGTGGGATTAAGGGTGGGCTTAATCTCTTAAGGATTAGAATTGATTCCAGTATACCAATCAGTAGTGAAATATTTTTGCATTTACTTAGCATCAATTCCCTCATTTGTGAAACATGTCTGGTAGAAAGTGCATAGACAATAGAGCATCAATAGCAAAGCATTTGAGTTTCTTTCATATAGGCTATATCTCCTTACTATAACTACAATAACATTTTTCAGGAGATTGAATTCCTTCACTGTTAAACTTTTAATTTCAATTTACTCAAAATGACTTCTGAGTCTTTCAGAGCTAATTTCCTTTTTTAATCAGCTAGCCTTTTCTAGACTCTTATCAAAACAACAGAGTTATTTCTCTATCTCTAACAATACTATATTATGTAATATTATTTTTATGGCTCTATTTATATGTAAATTCTGCCTTTCACTGATTTAAATGACAGTGTGTATATTAGCTAACAAGGATTAGAGAGGGACTGGTACACGACAGAAATCACAACTACTCGAGCCCTGCAAAACTTTAGTTAAGTAGAATCTAGAACTCTGAAGGAGACTTCAAGAGGAACAGCCCCTTAAAATTGAAGAGGGAACAATAGTTACATTCACATTTTTCTAACTGTAAGGCCATTACTTATAAATTATCACACAAAAGATGAAAATTAATAAGCTCAGCATCACTTTTATTATACAATCTTTCATGTAGAATGTCAACTTATTATTGAGTATGTGATCTTGTCAAATCTAAAACTCTCCTATATGGTGCCTTTAAATTTCATTTTTTGGCATGTCAGGAATTCTGCTAGTCTTTTAAAATAAAATATCTACTTAATAATGGAAGCATTTATCTCCAGTTCAGCATTTAAATTACTACTTTGAATGACTGCCAAAATTAATTTAATATCAAGTATATATACCTTTATAATTTTTTTATTTTGACAACATGGCTTCATATGCTATGATTAGTTCAGGGATTTTGCGGGTGTAATGTACAAGATAAGCAGGTTGAAAAGTTTTTGACTTATCAAAGCCACAGTTTGAGAAGCAAAGAAGTGCAGCTCTCTTGACTGGCATCTCCATACTTATTTGTACAGTTTTCTGAGCTGTTTGACAAGTTCCCATTTGTCTTTAAAATGAAAGGGCTATAAGGAGAGGAACTTTAGACCTCTGAGATATTTTCAAATTCTTTCATGAAAAAACAGTATATTAGACAGAGAGAAAGAATTGACACCTTTTTGGTTTGTAGGTCATGTCATAATGCTACTATTGGAAATCCATGAAAATTTGGCTTTAAGGGACACTTTGACATCATTCTTACATACTCTGAATTAACATTTAAATATTTATGCAGTTTCTTGGTGTGGAAGAACCGCAAGACTTTCCTGAAAGAGGTTAAGCAAAGGTTATGATGTTACAAATTAGAACTAAATACGACACTGATACAGAGAAACTGAAATCCTGTTAGTTAGATTAATAATGATCCAAGTAAATGAGACAAAGGGTCCCTCAAGGTGAGGTTTGCTGGACTCGGAATATAAATGGCTTATTATTATTAATATATATATTCATGGAAGCACTGTTATACTAGTTTATTATGTCTTGAAAAAGACAGACTGGTCTTTGTGAAAATGTAGATAAAAGAATTATTCACGCCTCTTCATAAGAGTTTAATACTTAAAAAATTTCTCTGCTTTGTAAGGTAGTTCCCCATAGTTTTTCATGAAGAAATAGAATATGTGTTTCTTTTTATTTTGTGTTGGCTGATTATGTTATGTTTTTTATGAACAATTATAAAAATGATGCTAAAAATTCTAGAACCCATTTTATGTCTTTAAGTAGTAATATACCTTATATGTTAAAGGTTATATTAAATATTCTAATTATTTTGGTAAATTTCTGCCTATGAATGTAGAGAGAGTGAAATAATGTAGAGCATAATGTCTCTTCTGTTTAAAGTTTTTACGTCCGCTCATGGGTGTAAGTGAATATGCTATTTTCCAAACATCAACTTTTAGAGATTCTGTAGAAGCAAAATTCAGTATGTTCATCACATTTACATCTGTCACCATTATCTTTCATGCCCATATTTCAAAGAATGTCTCTGCGTAATTAATCATTATAAATATAACATATACTGATTAAGCTGCATGTATAAGATTAGCACTAAAGAGAAAATCTGGCTGCTAAGAGGACCAATGTTGGCATAGCGTATCGAGTGAAGCAATTTTATATAGAACTTAAAATAAAAACAAGCCTGCATAACCCCTCAAATTTGGTTGTCTTTAGAGATGTAAGAAGTCACACTGTTCTGAGAATGATATTGATTCACTAATGTATAATGTTCATTGAAACCTGAAGTTAAAAATTGAATTAGATTCATGTTGTTCACTTTACAAACTTTATCTGTAATACGATGCCATTAAAATTTCTACAAATACCCACTTTCTATTGTTTTTGTAAACAGGACTGGACACATGTGAATTTTAATATGTATCATATTGTTATCAAGCTACTCTCAATCTTTCTAAAAAAAAGTTATTTAGCTAGAGTGAAAAATGTGCATGTAAATGATCAGGGTAGATGAGTCAGCAACTACAAGTGTTCATCATGTACTTTTTTCTCACCCCTTGAGAACTGGGTTCTGCGTCATATTCTATAAATAAAATACTGTGCTGAAGATAGAAGCTTTCTTTCTCCAGACAGAACACTGTCTAATATTATTGTTGAAGCTTTGCTTAGATATTTTGTTCTGAATAGTGTCCAAAATGTTGGATATTCTTTATAATTAAAAAACATTTATATTTTTCTTCCAATACATAACATGAGAAATTCTCCATGTTATGAAAAGCCCTTGTCAAGAGAACTCTCTTTGCAAGAGGCAGAGACCATTATAGAAAGCTACAAGAGATCGAACTGCGGAGTTGAGGAAGCCAGTCACTCAGATATATCTACAACACATTTCCTGCACCTCAGGGATCATTGTGCAAGAAGACTTGGAAAGCTGTTAAGAGCCAAAGAAACAAGACATTTGCTTTGAGATTATGTCTCCAAAAATTCTAAAATCTATACCCAAGAAGCATGCCAACATGATCTGAACAAGGACAACACAGACATGTTAACATGGTGGGGATAAAAGCTCAAGTCAGCACTGCACAAAGTACTACAGGCAGCGTGGAATGCTGAGAATGGGAGAAATAGTTCTGCCCTAAAAAGGAGAGCATCAAATGGTTTTCCAATACCAAATGGTTAGTCCTGAAATCATATGTAAAAGTAACAGTATATAGACTAAACAAATTGTATTTACGTACTTAGGAAAATGTATGTGTACACACACACACACACACACACACACACACCATTAAAGTAAAATTGCCAAGAATCTGAATGGGAGCAAGAAGAAGGTGGGTTCAAGGAAGAAGTTGGAGAGAGGAAAGGGAAGGGAAGGGAGGGGAGAGGAGGGGAGGGGAGGGGAGGGAAGGGAAGGGAAGGGAAAGGAAGGGAAGGGAGAAATGATGTTATTTCATTACAATCTCTAAAACATAGTTAAAAAAGAATAAAGATCTAAGAAAACTCTGCTGGAGATAATTTACAGTAAAATATATTCTTCTAACAATGATATTTTATTATAATGATAATTTTTTTCAGACATATTAAAATTGATGAAGTCTTTTATTGGACAAACTTGTTTTATGTATTTGGAAGTTATTTGTAAACTTCAGGCATTGAAATATCCAAGTTCTGTGGGTAAGTTCTCAGCTTCATTGAGAACTGACGCTCAGCTATATTAATAGATATCTTTATAACTTTCAGAACTTTGGGGTCTTTTTGATAGAAATCTTGCTTCTCCTAAAATCCTTTTTACTTCTCTCTCAAATGTTCTCCAATATTGAAAGATCATAACAGAATTCGAGGAAATATTTTCCATTCCAGCCCTTTGTGATCAAATTTGAGTTTTGATAACGAGGAATGATCCCTAATCTCTTGAAAATCTCTTTTTATTTGAGTATTTTGCGTTCTTTCTGGTACTGGATTGAACATAGAGACTTGCACATACTAGACAGATGTTCTTCCCCTGAGCTCTACTGGTCCCATTCCCCATTTGAATAATTATTTTTCCACATTCATTACACTATTCGTGTGTGTGTATTTACATATGTAGTGGTGTGTTCATGGTGATCTGACCACAATCTGATGGAGTCGATCTCTTCTTCTTCCATCATGTCGTTCCCAGAGATAGAACATAGGTCGCCAAACTTGGGAGCAAATACCCCTGTATTTTGAGCTATCTTGCTGACTCTAACTTTTTTGAAGCATAAAATTTTTCCTATCCCAACCTGCTACTGCATGTCAGAGCCTGCTATTGATATGGAAGATCCATGGGACAAGGAGAAAGATTGATTTTACAGAATTGAAGTCTAAAGTTGGTATAAAGAAGACACATTCTTCTTAAATATAGAAAGGATTCAATGTTGATAGTCCTTTTCATCCTTCTAATACTGTCATGATAGCATACTAACAGTTTCTAGAACCTTGAAACTAAGAATTGCCTATGAATATTTCTGTCTATGAAAACAGTCTACATGGGCTCATTCCTACATCTCTAGCACACAGCATATAAACCAGGACATAACAATGTTGTCATTAAGCTTTGCTGGATGATTTTATGTGCTGATCACTACTGTACACATGAAACAAACTCAAATGGGGCAATAAACATGGAGACCATCCTTATTGGTAGAAGATACTTTTTGGTTTATCCCTTATAAATATGAGTGTTCTAAAAGCAGTGCATCTATCAAGACAACTATTTCAACAAAGCATAAAGTTTCCTTCAACTCTGGGCTATGTGACTACAGAATCCTTGAGGGTCTAGCTGAACTCTCACTATAGAAGGAGTAGAATGGAATAGTGGCTATTTAGTAGAGTTAATTATCCAATTAGTGAGTTCTTGTGTTTTGATGTGACAATCTACTTTCCTTACTAGCGATTTGTGGAAAAACTTCAGTCACATGGTTTTATTGAAACACTGCCTCTCTTATAGCCAATTTCTTATTTTCTTTATTGGGTACTTTTGGTATTTGTGGTCATCCCATGTGAATTCTAAAACATTCTCTAAATGTGCTAAAGAATTTCCTTCACTCTTTGTACATGGTTATATCTGTGGCATTTCTAAGTAGTTTTTACTTCCTTCTGATAACTGCAGTTAGCTTTTGGTCAGGATCAACTTTGAGCCTTCTGCTCTGTTCTTACATGGTTTCTTTACATTGGCATAGGGGGCCATTTTTAGCCTGGAAGAAAATGTAATTTAAGGATCTTCTGCATAAGAGTAAAGCTGAAAGGGTACTTCCACTGGGAAGAAATATAAGCCTCTGTTTCTGCCTGCTTCTGCTGGGGTGACTCAGAGCCTATCTCTTCAAGTGTAGATTTCTGTCTCTCTGTCTGAGGCATAATATTTGACTTTCCTCCATCGAGTCAGTAAATGGTAAAGGAAGAATTTGGGAAAGTTAAAAATAGGTTGCAAGTGGAAATAGTAAAATGGCTATGATGTCTTTCCTAGGTCCCAACATTGAGTAATGAGCAGGAAGTTAAAGGCAGATTTCAATAGAACCTCTACCTTGAGAGAATTATCTGTTAGTATTAATCTTGTGCACCTTAATGGTAGTTATAGACAAGATGACTGTTCTTTTGATTTTGGCCTATAATTGTACACACCTTCTTCTCCCCCTTTTTCAAGTTTGTTTTTTCTTTTCTTATATACAATTATAAAAGAATAATTATACACAAAAGGGAAGATGACATGGTGTGGAAATGGAGGGCACTAATCTGGGAAGAGGAAATAAAGGACAGAGAGAGGATATTTTGAAACAGCAGAGCAAAATCTGTGCAAAACCACATGGAGGTTTGTGAGGTGATAGGTCAAAGATAGACATGGATCTCGGGACAGATTTGGTTATGCATGTTTGTCAGCTAGCAAGGGGATACATTTCAAAGATGCTTTATAGTTTGAAATAATTACTGGGCTTCATTTTTGTCTCATACTCCAACTTTTCTTCTTTGGCTTTTATTCTGTGCATGGACTTTACCACTTGGAACTACATATTATGTTTCAGTTAAATAAAAGTATAGATAAAGAATATGTCTTTTGCTAAGACTTGAAATTCATGGAGTCAGGCATAAGAATCTCTCATTTTCTTCTTAGCTACCTGAGCTCTATGAGTTAATTGTCAAAGTTATGGATAATTATAGAAGTTAAACAGAATTGAGTAGAATTGGGATGTGAACCCCAACTAGCAGATTCATCCCTTCTACTTAACTCAATGAAGGAACACCTAGATATAAATTTAGGTCTTGGGATACACTGCTTGGAACTCACTTGGACATCTGTGATGTCTAAAATCTTGGTTGTCAACTTGACTTTGATTGAAATTAAGGAAAACACAAGCTGTTGGACATGTCGGTGGTGGTTTTATCACCAAAGCTCTGGCAGCACCTTCTGGTGGCATTCCAGATAATAGTAGGGAGGACTCCTAGCTTTTTCCTCTTTGCCCTCGCTCTTGCTGGCCATGTTATTCATCTATCCTATTGCTGCAACATTCCTTCAATGAGATGAGACCCAACTTCATTTGCATTTCAACACAGACTACAGACCAGAGGCTCTCCAGGACCCTCTTTGTCCTTTCTATCTAATAAATCTCCTTTCTATCTATCTATCTATCTATCTATCTATCTATCTATCTATCTATCTATNATCATCTATCTATCTTCTATCTATCTTCATTTAATCAGTTCTGTTCCTTTACAAAAACTTTGACTAATGCAGCATCATTGGAAACTAGTTCTCCAGAACATTGACTGGAGTCCCCAAATTTCTGCAAGGATTTCTTTTAGAGATGGAGTACAATTTATATCAATTATCAGCCTAAACAGCGTGCTGAGTTAAGTCCTTCTGAAGAATAGTGGCATTTGTGCTGATTGACACTTGTGAAATCCTACCTTTCCTCACCAACTGTGACTATAGGACCAGTCACTAATGTATAGAAATCCTTCATAGTTTTCAATCTGAAAATCAACCACTGGCTGTGATTTGTAAATAGAAATTCCCTTTTCACACCAGAAATAGGAATTTGTCCATGAAGATGATGGGAATCAGGCACTTTTCTTCAAAGAGCTAATTGGGAATGCTAAATAGCCTTTGTCCTTATTTGATCTTAAATTTTGAAAGCCCTGAATTTCCCCAAATGACTCCCCATTCCTGGGTATAACCACTTTTGGCCGCAGTTAAATGTACTTAAATGGTGTTGGAATAATAATGCATTCTGGTGTTTTTATAAGTATTACTTTAATTTGCATCTTTTTAAAAACCAAATCAGCTGACGTGATTCAGGACTCCCTGGAAATAAAAATAGTGGGCAAACCCAAAGGATAGGAGCCACCAGGAAGAAGAGAGGAAAATAAAGGAA